>JANEYF010005371.1:0-70000 GCA_029963845.1 Rhamnusium bicolor | reverse complement strand
GGGGGGCCCCCCTTTTTCTTTTCCCCCCGTTTTTTTTTTTTTTTTTTTTTTTTTTTTTTTTTTTTTTTTTTTGGGGGGGGGGGGGGGGGGGGGGGGGGGGGGAAAAAAAAAAAGGGGGGGTTTTTTTTTTTTGGGGGGGGGGGGGGGGGGGTTTGGGGAAAGGGGGAAAAGGGTTTTCTGGTCTTAAAAATTTTGGTTTAATTTGGGGTTTTTTTTTTAATTTAAAAAAAAAAAATATTTTTTTTTTTGGGGTGGTGGGGTTTGTTTTTTGGTGGTTGAATTTTTTTTTTGTTTTAATTTTTCAGGGAAAAAAAAAAATTTTTTTTTTTTTAAATTTTCTATTTTATTTGTTGTAAAGGGGTTTTTTTTGATATTTTGTTTTTTTTTTGGGGGAAGGGGGGTTGTGTTTTTTTTTTTTTTATATCTTTTTTGGAAGGGTTTTTGTGGGGTGTTTTTTTGGGAGGAGATTTTTTATTTTTATATATAGATTAAAGGGAAAGAGGGGGGGGGTAGGGAGGGGGGGGGGGGAGAGGTTTTTTGTTGGAAGGGGTTTTTTTTTTTTTTTTTAAAATTTTTATTAAAAATAAAAAATTAAAAAAAAGAAAGGGGGGGAAGGGGGTTTTTTTATAAATTTTATGTGGGGTTTTTTTTTGGCCCGGCCCCCCCCCGGGTTGGGGGGGTTTTTTTTGTTGGTTAGGTTGGGTTGTTTTTTTTTTTTGTTTGTTTTTTTTGGTGGGTTGGGGGGGGGGTTTTAAAAAAAAGGGGGAAAAAAAACGTTTTTTTTTTTTTTTTGTTTTTTTTTTAAAAAAAAAAAAATTGGGGGTTTGTTTTGTTGGTTTTTTATTTTTTTTTTAATCTTTTTTTTTTTTTTAAAAATTTTTTTTTTTTTGGGGGGGGTTTTTTTTTTTTGGAAAAGGGGGGTTTTTTGTTTGGGGGGGGGGGGGGGGGGGGGGGGGGGGGTTGGGGGGGTTTTTTGGGGGATTTTTTTTTTTTTTTTTTTTTTTTTTTTTTTTAAAAGGATTTTGTGGGGTTGTAAAAAACTATAGATGTTTATTATTATTATCATGTTAGGTTTGAAAGAATGCTTATGTAACACCCAATAATTATTTTATTATTTTTTTCTTGAAATGCATAAATACGAAGCAATAATACGTCAGATTTTTTAAAAGTCTTATATAAATTAAGAAAAGTAACTTTCCAAGGGTACTTCCCTGCGGAATCGCATGTTTGATTTGTTTGAATTGAACTTGACTCTGATGCAGTATTTCTAAAACCGTAAAAGTCAACCTGGAGTAGAACTTCATGCAACACATGAACAAGTGCGTGCTTTACTTAAATCAATGAATATGGCTAATGTATGTTTATCGTCTTTAAATTCTTCACTTTTGAAGCTAGCTCAATTATAGCACCTGATGTACTTCGATTGTGTCTAAAATCCATACTACTTTGTGGATAATATTCATTTTTTACAAGATAATTATGTTATTATGACTGAAACATTTTTTTTTATAAATTTTGCTAAGCAATTGGTCTAAAATTTGAAGCATCATTTAAGCTTTCAAATTTAATCAAGAGAGTGATTTTGGCAATTTTTAATTTATCAGTTAGTGGGTATTAGTTGTTATAATATCCAAAATAAATTTTTTAATTGCGGTAATAAGAATTTTTAAATTTTTGTGAAGAAATTGACTTGGCAAGAACTGAATTTGATTTATTTTCAGAATGATGGATATGAAAGATGAAAATAATGAACTGCCTGCTGATTTCGACAACGAAATTCACAAATGGTCATTGGAATGCAAGTGATACTACCAACATGAATTGTTTTAATGAAATAATCATAATTTTTATTATTGCAGGCATTGGAAGAGTATCCTTAGATGTAAGATTAGGCTGTTTAGATCCTAATTTAACTCCAGATTCGGAACCACAAAAAATAATAGATGCTGCCAAATATGCTTTAAGGAACATTGCTATCTTGGAACTAAGGTTTCCTTTTTGGCGATATTTCCCTACGTCACTTTGGACCAGATATGTGAAAAATATGGATTACTTTGTCGAGTACGATTTTTTTAATATGTTAAAATTTTAAACATTTAATTTTATACTGTGATTCTTTTTAAATATTTAAATTATGATTACAACTTTTTTTTCAAGGATTTGTATGAAACATATAGATGCAGCTATGGAAAGACTTAAGACCAAGACAGTGGTGAACGAAAAAGAACTATCGCTTGTTGAGAGAATTTTGGCTAGTGAACCGAATCCTAAGACCGCTTATATATTGGCTTTAGACCTTATTTTAGTTGGAATAGACACGGTAGGGCAATTATAAAGATTAATCAGTTTAAGTAACACGTAAAATAGAATAAAATCACATACAATAAAATTATATTCTTTAAATATCGACCAAATGGAATATTTACTTTTAAGGTGTAAACATAGTAGTGTCGAATCTACTCAAGCAGCGATGGCCGATATAAAGGGTGGGGTAATAGTGCGTCCGACTTCGATACCTCGAGTTCTAAGATAGCTAGAAACTTGATATAAAAACATAAGTAAACTAGACGAAAAAGTCTATTACTGGAAATTATTTTCGAATATACAGGGTGAGCCAAGACAATTCTACAGGGTAAAGTAACATTCTTTTAAATAAAATGCCATGTATATCAGAACATTTCTTGCAACCTCTTTGTGGCCTCCTTTCACTCCTGAATTATTATAGACTTTCTCCCAATCTCTTGGATGTAAAGGGTTTTTTTGTTGAAATTATACCATATACACGTGTATATTAAAAATATCACTACAATCACAACTATCGATTTTAAGAAAAAATATGTTAGTACCAATTACAAGAAATGATGACACAGCCATTTTCACTTCCTAAAAGTATACAAGGTGACCAAAAAGGATTTTTTAATTTACAACTTTTTGAACTGTATCTTCTCAATTTTTTTCAAATGGAATATATATAAATGGAATGTATATTTTTGGACGATGTAGGATTAAAAACGAACATTTTTTGTACGTACATTTCTATGGCTATTTGTGACTATTTTTTATTTATTGAACAATAACTGCAAAATTGAGTAATAAAAATTAAAAATTATTTTTTCTCTGTAATTTAAGAGCAAATATTTATTTTATAAAAAAAAAATTATTTTATAAAAATGAAATCAAAATAATAATTTGGGTCATCCGTAAAATATAGGTAAGGTAAACAATCAGTAATTGACACTACTTGACAAGAATTTGTACTAAAAAATTGCCTCAGGGTTTAATTGTTTATTAAACTACATTTCATATTTTTCTTCTTATAGTTTGGACTCTAAACATTCAAATTCCTTTATTTAAATGTATTTTACAGGCAAGAGTACAAACACGCAGAATCTTGTTAAGATTCAAATATATTAATTTGTTTTAGAAAAGATATTTTATTTTATCTCCAGTAGTTTGAAGCTCTGGGTGATGTTGCTTTAATTTTACGATCGACGAAGTCTCCCACGGGAATGTTGCTGCACTTTAAAAAACTGGAAGTTGGTATGATTTCTTCACGTTTATCTATTTCTCCTTCCGAATTAATATTTCTCCAGAGCATTGACCTAATAGGTCATATGGACAGAGAGAGGGAGAAAGTGCATGCCAAAATAAAGAGAGAAATGAAATAATACCCAGGTATTTTCTTATTTGCAGGGTTTAAGTCATATGACTTTATTCTCTTCATTTCCTTTTTTTTTCTTATGTATTATGATATGTCTTTCTTTCTTCATGTATTTAATCTCTTCAGCTCATTTAAACTGTTCAAGGCCCCGTCCATTACTTATTATTAGATCAATGGTCCAGAGCGTAGCCACTTTCATCCCACTCTTCGTAATTATTTGAAGTTCAGAATCTGAATATTTTTTCTTTCTTTTCGTCTTTTTTTTTATTCAATCACTGTTTTCTGTCTTTTTAATATCCTTGCTTCTGCTTTCTTTTCTTTCTCTTCCTGTTTATCTTTTTCTCATTTTTTTATTTATATGATATTATTACCATTCTTGCGAGGTTGTACTAGAAGGTTTTTCTCTTTTTTTCGTTTTTTTTTTCTGGATTGAATTCTTCTGGCCTTAAAATGGTGCGGGGATTTGTTCTTCAAAATATAAAGATGATTTTAATGGTGTGGTGTATTGCGTATTTTGAATCGAACCTGTTTAATTTCAATGGAGATAACTTCAATGAAAGAGATATAGTGTGTTTTGATGAAATTTGATTTTCTGGATTTAGCTTTGGCAAATTAAATCCAGAGCATCCTAGTTCAGTATTTTCTTTAATTTCTAAATTATCTTCATTTATTTATTTTGCTGTTTTTTTCACACTGTCTCTTCTTTCTTTCCTGCTTTTTATTCTTACTCTCCTACGCCAAACAGTGAGACATCTTTCATGTTTCCAGACCAGTTCTGATTTTCACGATGGACTTTAACAAGTGACAGTATGCACTGTTCTAGTAAAATCCGTTCATTATTGGTAAGTATTGTGCTTGGACTCATTCGACAATCTGTGGGTATTTTCTCTGATAATTTGTAAAGCAATGTCGTCCTAGGAACGCAAGATGGTTTTTGAAGCCGTAGCTAATGGCATTCCTCTTGCCACAACTTCAACAGCTACATTCATCTGATCTTGAGAGTACTCCTTTCTTGACACCATTATAAGAGAGAATGTTCTAGTAATTTAACCTAGTGTTTCAGTTATCGACAGCCCTGTCAAATACTGGATCCAAACGTTTAATTAAGCTCAAATTTGAAGGACCTCTTCGACACAACTGTTTTAACATTGCAGCGTTGCCAGTTAGCAATTTGCTCATGTTTCAGTCATCAACAGCATGTCAATAAATATAACATGCATTGTTTACACAGCCCAGTCTTTGACACTTTGATAAATTAAGTTAGATAACATTGCAGTACAAATTATTGATGAAAAGTGTTTTAATTGTCTGTATTATAGACCCATAAATGTTAACAAATTAATAAAACACACAACAACAATAACACCTAAATACTGGATAGCCTTAACAATTTCATTTATAAACAGGAGCAACATAACACATGGAGACGTTCCACTATTTTGTAACTGAATATTGAATATGCTGAGTCTTGTCCTACCTATATAACCTATATAATGTGGCCAAACAATCTAAATTTTTGAAATTTTAATGAAAATCATTAATATTCAATCAAGTTGTCCTATTTTTAAAACAGTTGGCAAAATGTCAATCACTGGAACACTTTCAACAACTGTTTGCGATTACCTTATGGGTTCCGCGATTTTCGGAAAATCGTAGAAAATGCGTTTCGCGACAAAATAAGTTTGTGAACCACTGCCCTAGATAAATTATATACAGAAGTGGCTAGCGAGTGTGGAGTCACAGGTGAATAATTTAATATGCATTAATAGTAATAATTTTTATTATTTATTATTTATTACTTGTTATTCGTTATTCATTATTCACTATTCATTATTCATTATTCAATATTCATTATTCATTATTCATTATTCATTATTCATCATTCATTATTCATTATTCATTATTCATTATTCATTATTCATTATTCATTATTCATTATTCATTATTCATTATTCATTATTCATTATTCATTATTCATTTTTCACTATTCATTATTCATTATTCTCACTATTCATTATTCATTATTCATTATTCATTATTCATTATTCATTTTTCACTATTCATTATTCATTATTCATCAGTGATGAATTATCACTGTCTGAATCCATATTTGTCACAGTATAAGAGCAGACATATATATCGAATGTATAGATATTCTTTTGTTTACGGCTAACATTAATGCGTCACTATGTGTTCATTAGCGAGGAGTGTTTTGACACTTACTGCTAAACTCGCTGCTTGCATCTAGATTCGACGCTCAACCTTGTTTTGTACCTTAACGTAGAATAATAATTAATTACAATATTTGACACCGCTCGCTTTTTACTCTACCCGCATTCACGTTCTTTTGATAGACGCGTTCTAACGGTATCTGTTCAGAATATGTTTGTAAATATAAACTGATGATCTCATATATATCCACAATGTACGTGTGTATGTAAATATTTATTTATAAATATTTTCAACATCTTTCCATTAACTCATCTCCGTAAATTGTAGTATTTCCCAATAAATATTTGAATAATCTAATATTCATGTGTTTGCTTTTTCAGTTAAGATGAGCTATGTTGTAATTTAACCTTTACCTTAATTGCAGATATCAATGGCGGTTTGTTCCATTCTATACCAATTGGCTACAAGACCAGAACAGCAAGAAAAATTGTATCAAGAACTAAAACTGGTTTTGCCTAATCCTAACGAGCCACTTGATTCGAAAAAGTTAGATCGATTGGTCTTTCTGAAGGCCTTTGTTAAAGAAGTATTCAGGTGAGGCAATGTGTGTGTGTGCGCGTGCGGGTGCGTGTGCGTGTGCGATGCGTGTGCGTGTGCGTGTGCGTAAGGTCACCGCCTTCAATTTAATTGTTTCAATTCCTGAAATACATTCAGAATCGTGTTAAGCTTATCTGGCGTTTTCTTTCGCTCACTTGCAGATTAGGTTACGAATTAAAAAGTTCATCTTATTTAAAGCGAGTCCCTGTAATTATTTCATTTCACTTTCAGAATACGTTCTAATGACCAACAGGTGCCTAAACCGCAGTGGCCGGTGTAGGTAGATAAGTTACGTACAAAAATTAGGTAGTGAGAAACCTGTCATTCTAATTATTGTAGTAGACAAATAATTACGAGTCATAAAGTTTATTACGCACTTTTTAGGTAGCTAGGCGCTTTTATTTAATTCCTTTTTAGAAGACATTGCGCAAAGACAATTAACAACAATCAGTATATAAACATTAGTGACAAACCAAATTCAATTTTAATTAAACCCAATTATGTATTAGTGTTAGGTAGATAGGGCCACTGCATAGGTAGCATTCTACCAGTGTTTAAGGATATCAATATAAAACAAAAACTATTACCCTCAGTGGTGAATAAGTGCGCGAACAGTATTATAACATTCCAGTAATCCACCCCCTGAGGGTCGCCTACATTTATATTTTTTTCTTTGTGTTTCGGTACGCTGGCGCACTTTAAATAAATTTGTGTATTGGAACCGGTAAAACACTTTTCGCGACATCACCCACTCTCAACAAGGCGACAGAGAGAGAGGAGAGGTGACAGTATCTATTCAGAAGTAGGAGTTCCGTATATGATTTCAATAAAACATGCAGTGAATATTAAGTATATATCTTTGGGGATCCTCACTAAGTACTGCAGTGTTTTCATTCCATGAATTTTCAATTCATACTTTAAATGAATGAATTCGGGTAACAAATCAAGTTACTAGTGCGCAACTATCGAAATAACAATAGTAAAACCGCTGTCAATTACTCGGAGATCAGAACTTCCTCACCGTAATGAAAGTCGACGTGTGGTGAAATTTATAATAAAAGTAATTTTTGACGTTTCAAAAAATTCACATTTTTTGACGTTTCAAAAAAGTCACTTTTGACGTTCCAAAAAAGTCACTTTGACATTTCAAAAACGTCACATTTTTTGCCGTTTCAAAAAGTCACATTTTGACGTTTCAAAAAAGTCACATTGGTAGAATGTCACTAATATTTTTTTAGGCCGATTTTGCTCATTAACGAACTCAATTTCTTCTTTGACCTCTAGAATGTGTGTACCAAATTTGAAAGCTTTATCTCAAAATATGTAGCTGCTATCACGAACACACACACAGACAAAAAATTTTTTCTGTCTGAAATTTTGCGTATCGTTATAATTCGTCGAGATTCGTCCAGAAATGCAATAAAAAATTTTAAATTTCGTCACTTTGAGGAGTGAGGAAGTAAAATTAAACGGTTTACTGGTACCGTAGCTGGCACTTTATTGAAGTCCAGCTTGATTAACAAAATATGTTATTGAAACGAGCGATTATTATCAGTCTTGATAAATTCTACTATTTTATGAATAATGAAAATTTAGCTAATTATTATTTCTTCGTTGCTGTTTCGTTGTCTTGTTTACAACAATAAAAAACCGCTGCCAATTATTTCGGGATCAGAACTTCCTTTCCTTGAGGTGTGGTGGAATTTATAATAAAAGTAATTTTTGACGTTTCAAAAAAAGTCAAATTTTTTTACGTTTCAAAAAAAGTCGTATTTTGACGTTTCAAAAAACTCGATAAGTGGTGGAATTTGTAATAAAAGTAATTTTTGACGTTTCAAAAAAGTCACATTGATGGAATGTCACTAATATTTTTTTTTTTGAAAAAGTAATTTGTGACGTTTCAAAAAGTCACATTGGAATGTTACTAATATTTTAAAAATTTGAAATGTCAAAAAAATGACATTTCAAATTGACGTTTCAAAAATGTCACTAATATTTTTTTTTTACATTTCAAATTTTGTTCATCAACGAACTCGATCTCTTCCTTGATCTCTAGAATGTGTACCAAATTTTAAAGCCTTATCTCAAAAACTGTAGCGCTATCGCGAACCACACAGACGGACACACACAAACAGAATTTTTTTTGTCTGAAATTTTGTGTATCGTCATAATTCGTTGAGATTCGTCCAGAAACGCCATACAAATTTTCAAAATTTTTTTCACGAACACACCTTCCTCACTTTGAGGTGTGAGGAAGTAATTATAATTTAAAGTAAAATATAACAGTAACGAAGTAATTTCGGGAAAAAATAAAAAACGCTAGCAAAATTTCACTCGTTTCAACAGATTTTAAATTTCAAACATTTGTAAAACTTTATTTTTCTCTTTATCATTTTCTATTGTTGACAGAAACAATGATAAACGATTATTTTTAGAGTTTACTCGACTGTTATTGGCAATGGAAGAACATTACAAGAAGATATGGTCCTACTCGGATATAAAGTACCAAAAGGGGTAAGTACGCAAGTCTCGTGCAATTAAGAATTATTTCCTTTTTTTCAAAGTTATATGTAATACGTAGTCTGTTTTTTCTTACCTTGAGAATGAAGAAACTAAAGCTATACCTTATGTTATTGTTCTGGCGGTTCTGCTTCTATTATATATTTCAGAAATATGTTTTATGTGATTATAATTTCTAGGAATGTCCAAAAATTTTCCCCAAATATTTAATTTTAATTTTCATGTTAAAAAAATCATTATCTGGACATATACATATATTTATGGACCTATAATAGATCATTACGTATTTTATACAATATATATCTGATTTAATAAGCCAGAAAATTGGATGTAATCAAACTTAATTAATCTTAAATCCGTCCATTATGTTCTCACTATATCTATCTTCGGTTGTTTCCCAATTTAGTAATTAAAAAAAGTGGTCGCTGTCAATCATGTTGTCAGCATATAAAGATGTCATTCTGGGCAATTTGATCGATTCAGTGTAAGCGGAGTGGTATATCATTTTTTTTTTCATTTTGACAAGTTAAAGGAAACAAAAGGAACATGGAAAGGTCGCTTTTGAAATCCACGATTTACTTTTGAGGAACGTTGGAATTTATTATAGGACAGTAAAAGTCTACGGCCACGTTTGCCTCCTGATTGCTGCGACTTGGTGTGTTACATGGATTCTAACAGGTGGCCATTGGTCATACTTGTGACAGCGACAGATTTTGAAAACGCTGCGTTTTAGCAACACCGCGATAGAAACGCTCCCAAGCTTTTCTTATGTAATTAATTAACCATATTAGCCTTCAGGTATCTGCATCATACACAAGTTCATCAGTCATACTCTGTCTGTAGAGTGTACAAGTGGAAATGTTTGACACAGAATTATTTATTAATGAAATTCAATCCAGGCTACAATTCTGGAAATTTAAACTAAAGAAATATGCAAATCGGGATATAAAAGGGAAATTATAGCTCTAAATTGTTACTGTTCTGCTGGATAAGTGAACGACCTCAATATATTTGGGAACAGACAGATAGGACTTGTTTATATTCCCTTAATTGCCACCGAAAGTTGAGCTGGTACGTGCAGGTCAAAGTGCCGCGTTTTTTGCTCTCGAGCAAAAAAAATTAGGCCGGCGCGGCAGGTGCTTCGTTCTGATGATCAAACGTACGGCCAAAGTCTGGTGTTTTTTGTGCTACGGGTTAAGTATTCAAATCTTATACAGAGCCTTCATGAATGATTAATAACCACGTGACCAATTGGTACCTTTCAACTCGTGATTTTATGTCTTTATTTATTACTTGATCAAGATTTTTTCACATACATATTATGTACTCGTATCTAAGGAATAGTTTCAACAATCTTTTACTGAGGACACGACTTGACTAGGCTGACGAAGGAAACTAGTTGGTCACGTGGTTTTCGTTCATTTATGATTATGAAGATACGTTATTTATCTACCCAATTATAACACTAAACAATGTGTGAAACTGTCCACGTGTGAGCCACTTCCCGTTAATAGGATGAACACATTATTTTCTTTTTTCTCCATTTCTCTAAATACCTTGAGACAACAATAGCTAACATCACAATCGCATCTATCGGCAGCTTGATTAATTTGACCAAAAACGATATCGGGTCATTTTTAATAGAGCCAGGATAGAAAATTTCACATATGTGCGATCTATTTGCGGCGATTGTGTCTCTGCGATCAGGACGCAAGCTTAGTCGTGCAATAAAACTGCACACTACGCACATTTTGTCAACCATGTTTTCATTATCTGGAGATGTAGTCCGTTCATGATACACCGTTTCGCTAAAAATATCTGGTATGTTTCAAAATTGGCATACCTTCTGTTTTCATTTTCCGTAGTCTTTATCATTTTAATACTTTTAGCAATTGGATTTAGATGTGATCTTTAATTCCGCCAGATTCAATCGCAAGTAACTAACTAACAAAAAGAATATATTAAAAAATAGCTAACCTTAACGTATGTCGCATTTACTAGGTGCAAGTTGTTTTTCCTACCCTGGTGACAGGCAGTATGGAAGAATATGTATCTGAAGCCGACAAGTTTATTCCTGAAAGGTGGATGAAGAGTGAAAATGAAAATTACAAATTCCATCCCTTCGCCTCTCTCCCGTACGGTTACGGCGCTAGAATGTGCCTGGGTAGAAGGTTCGCCGATTTAGAAATTCAAGTTTTATTAGCTAAGGTAAGACTACTTGTGCAAAGGTAAAATACTGTAACAAAAAAAATTTCAGATTTGAGATTTTTACGGCAACCTACGTAAAATTATATGCTCCTTGGTTCTTCAGCATTGTATATGTTTATCCTAAAATATCTCATAACAATTGTGCATTATCAATATGCTGGTAAAACTCTTTTGAGATATTTGACTTTCAGTAAACTTTGATATTTCTTAAATAAGACTGCAACATTGGTTGTAGGATCAACTACTAGACTGTAATCTAAGCCTGAAAATATAGTTTGAAGGATTCAGAGAAAAGGAACCGATATGTAAATACCCTACATCTGTTCAGCTACCATTAGTTAATAAAAATAATTACTAAATTAAGGTCGTCTGGCCTAGAGAAAAAAAAGGAAATGTTTCTATTACTCTATTCTGTAAATACAATGTGTCCCAATGTTACACGTCGATCTCTTAATGGTAGATTCTAGATATAAAATTATGACATTTGTGTCACATATACCTATATCCCAAATACTACCGTCTTTGAGATACAGTGTCAAACGTGACTAGACTATCATTTTTTAAATATCTTCCGAACCTTTTGAGACATCTTTTATAGTTTTAATACAGGGTATTAGATATTTTTGCTACACTTCTTTATTACAAATTTGGTTAACATTGACACACCAAGTGCTTAAGTAATCTAGATCATCATTTTTATGATAATCCCAATTTTTTTCGTGATACGCCAATGGCCATTTTATGTATGATGGATAGCTATTTGTGTAACTAGAGCGAAAAGTAGTACTTTTTCTCTCTAGCTTAGAAAACCACTATGCGAGAGCGGAAAAGATAATTTCTGCTCGATTTACCATACACACAAGATCTTTTCTCCAACTGCTTTAAAAATGCCCAAAATTAGGTAAAAATACTCAAATTTCCTTATTCTTAGTGTGAACTTTTGGTATCATCCTGAGTTATTCCATTCTCTAGTTAGCCATGTTAAACCATTTCTAAGAATATATGTTAAATTGTCTACTTTTGTGCCAGTGGCAAACGGCCACTTTCTATTCTCAACTGACAGCGAAAAAAACCTACTTTTAATGATGATCATAGAAAAAGATCATTTCAGTTGCAAAAATTCATTAGGTGCTCTTAAGAATTTTTGATATCTCTGGCAGTTTTAAAGGTATTTGGTAAAATGAAGGTACATCTTTGCAAGTTACCAAAACCAAAAGGAAAAATTAACAAAAATAATTTTATTTAACTAATTAATTTATTGATACAGTAATGTTGATTTAATTGGCTATTATAAGAATTTATATTTGGCGAAGTTAATAATTGAAAACTAAACAGATAAACAAACATACTTGAGCTTTTATTTATGTAATAAAATATTTACATTCAGATTAAATTATGAATTAGTTGCAACTCATATTAACACTCTTTAGTAAAAAAGAAAATGGCGACAAACATCGTGAATAACATTAATTAATGTTAATTTATTAAATATTCACAATTCATTCCATTGGAGACATACTCAGACACGTTTCAAACAAGGAAATCGATTATTTTGAAAAATTACTGTTTTTTTGTTAGTTCTTACCATGATACATTACGATTTTTTTATTATTATTTGATAATGATTCATAACTGTGTGTTTTCATGGAAAACTCAAGGAAAGAAGATCACATATTCGCAAGATAACATTTTCCTTGGTTATTGTTGAGAGTAAGCATGGGCGGTGCACGATGCAAATAAGTTATAAATCTGTTAAGAATTTAATAATGATATGACTCTCCAAACTTGGCCTATATTTTAGGCCTCACAGCAAATTGTGAGTAGTGTAAAAAAAATGTTGCGCCCCGAATTTTTTTGGGTCATGCGCCGCCCCTGAGACTAAAAGGATATACAGTGTGACGTACTTCGGTGCTCTACGCAAGAGCAGAAGTGTCACTTTGACGCCCAACACTACGGCGGTGCTCGCGGTACGGAGATCTCGGGCGCCAGTTTCTGTTTAGAGTGCAGAAACACCACTTTATTCCTATCGGCGGGACGATAGAGGCCGGGCAACTGCAGTGAAGATACGGCTAAGCCAGGGGTCGGGAAAAAAAGAACTTACACACTACATTTAAGGAACAGACTCTCATTCAATATATGTACATTTATTCTACACACTAATTATTATTTACACTTTATACACACCTTAGTAACTACAACTTATACTACAACGGTCTTACCTACAAACGGTCTTATTCTACAAGCGGTCTTATACTACTACGGTCTTAACTACGGACAAGCGGGGCAGTAAGCGGGCGGTCAAGCGGTGCGATACGGTACGCCGGTGAATGAAGCGGTGAAACGGTAAGCAGCGATAAATCAATCGGTCATAAGCAGACGGCGGACGGATACCAGGAGGGGAAGCAAGCGCCAATACAAGGAAACTATGCCTATCTAACGCGGTTACTTATTATCGCTTGGCTGATGGATGGTTCCGGTCTTATGATATGCCAAAGCTAGTACCTCCAAGGCGCCCTGCCAAAGAAAACGGACTCAGGCGGCCTGGAGGGCACGCGGTTAAATGCGGTTACGGTAAGGGGGGGAAAGGAGTAACAAGCCTAACAGTGGCGAATTGATGATGACAACGGGATGGTCAAACTCCAAACTACCCTGCAGAATTTTTACGCGCTCAGGTAGTCCGGGGGACCCGCGGTTACGGACGATACCTCCAAGTCACCCTGCAGAATTTTTACGTGCTCAGGTGGCCTAGAGAACACGCGCTGGCAACTGACAGTACCTCCAAGTCACCCTACAGAACTTTTACGTGCTCAGGTGGCCTGGAGGGCACGCGGTATAACGCGGTTCAAGTTGGAGGGGGGGAAGGAGTGGCAAGCCGAACAGGTGCAAATCTAAGACGGCGACGGTAAGGCCAAAACTCCCAAGCTACCCTGCAGAATTTTTACGTGCTCAGGTATCCCGGCGGACCCGCGATTACGGACGATACCTCCAAGTCACCCTGCAGAATTTTTACGTGCTCAGGTGGCCTGGCAGGCACGCGGTTACGGAAATACCTCTAAGTCACCCTGCCAAAAAAACGGACTCAGGTGGCCAAGAGGACACGCGGTATCAAATGCTAGTATCTCCAAGTCACCCTGCAGAATTTTTACGTGCTCAGGTGGCCTGGAGAACACGCGGTGTAACGCGGTTCTAATTCCAACCTTCGGCCGCTCTCCCGTTCTAGGGAAGGATATGAGGCGGATACGTCTTAGCGCTCGCGGTTCATAAACTCTAAATAAAGCCCGGAAAGTACTCACCAGCCAAGTAATACCGATTATTTACCAAACCTTTATCAAACCTTGCTACCTACTTCCGGATCCTGTGCTGGCTTCCTCTCTGGAGCGGTCGGGGTCGGCATGTCTGGACGGTACGGGCGGCAGCAACGGACTGGACTCGGATACTCTGAAAAATCCTCAAGCTACTAAACTCTGCCAAAAAGCAGAAGTAGGATGAGCGCGGTAGTCATGCGCGAAATATTACAACAACGTCACCGTTTATCGACTTAGGAAAATTCGCAATTACCTTTGGATACCTATGTACCTCTATACTCACAAGTTTACTTACTATCCAAATCGGCGTGGTGCTCCGGTTGGCGCTCAGAAGGGAACTAATTTAATTGTAAAATCCTCATGCTACTAAACACTGCCAAAAAGCAGAAGTAGGATGAGATACGGTAGTCATGCGCGGTTTATTACAGCTACGTCACCCGTTTGTGGACTTAAAATAATTCCGCATGAAATTTAAATACCAATATATCCTTATACTCACGAGTTTACTTACTGTGCTGGCCGGCGTGGTTCCTCGGTGGGTAGCTGGACGGAAACTAATTTGAAATATTTGAATATTTTCAGTCTCGGGCCTCTTCACGTTAGCGCGGGCATAAGGGTGCCGGGGACACAATGCGTGCGTCGCGTTTCGCTTACTGCCGGCCACTTGGCCTATGTGGAATGTTCATAAAAACATCAATACTACCTATCTATAATTAACAATTAAACTGTTATTAATTAAAAGCGCAGTATTACAATGGTTAAAATATAAAACAGACAAATAACAACTAGCTACCTAACTTAACTTAATAAAATAAAATCACTTCGTTACAACAGTTTATTTCAAACTTATTTGCAATATAAAAATGTCGGCTTCTTTGATCCCTTTACAGCCGTCAAAGAAGCCGATATTTTTTAATAAATAATAACTCATACATTATTGTAACTCTAAAATCGACAGATATTAAAAAATCTTAAGGGCATTAACATTTTTTAACTGAGATGAACATTCTTTGAGATACACCTACACAAGTCATTCGCGTGTCACAAAAAAATGTGGGGTTGTTAGAAGGATGATGGTCTAGGAAAATTAATCACCCCGTGTGTCAATGTCATAACCAAACTTCTGCTGACAAAGTAATTAAAATTACAAATATCGTGTACTAAAACTGGAAAAAATATTTCAAACAATTCCCATAATACTTTAATAATATGGGTAGGTCCAATCACATTTAACTCTCTGTATTTCGAAAATTGAGACATTTTGGATAACGGTCGGTGTAAGTCAATCGGGTTAGTGGTTCAAACGATATTTGGAATATAAAAAATCACATAAAAACTGTAAACATAAATAAAGAAAAACCGATAGGGTAGCCAGCTTTATAGTCAATAATTTATAACATAACTGTCACTGAAGTACGGCAGTATAGCAGGACCCATAGTTCGTTTATTTAGTATTCTATATATCGCAGTCATATTACATAATCCAGCTAGCAAAAGCATCGGCTTTGTGAATAATATAATAGAACTCTGCTATAAAACTGACGACGGTTTTCAGTCATTTTGCAAAACTACTGACCATGGTTAGGCAGATTGGACAAATTACAAATTGTTACTATAAATGACTGAATTGTTTTAGGCATATTGCAGAATTTTTGCCCAAAATTTTTTTGACAGGAAGCCACTGTTAGGGACTATTTATACTACACATTCAGAAATAAATAATTGATCAGTTGCATAGAATATATGTAACACGCCACGCCGTCCCCACACACAAGATCGCTCCTTCACTCGTCTTGGGGGGCGGGCTGTCAATGTAAGGGTAGCGTAGCTGCCACCAGGTCAGGTAAGTTTAGTTTCCGCCTGACCTCGGAAATAATAAATTTAACCAACAACAAAAAATAAAACTTAAGATGTTATTTAAGAAAAGGCACCTTCGGGAGGGCAAGAGCCCGGCCACGGCTTATATGCGGGTCTTTTAGGGTGAAGATGAGATGAGAGAAATAAATAGTTGTCTTTGTACGAAAAATAAGTATATTAACATAAAGCAAAATAATATATGTAATTACAGGTTAAAAATCAATATATTATCTGATTAAATAATTTTACCAGAAAAAGAAAAAAATGAATAATTTAAATATATTTAACTAGGCTAAACAACTTGGTTACCTGCCCAAAAAATGGTAACATAGGAAAACTTTAAAATTTCTATACTGACATAAAATTAAAAATTCTAGTGTTAGAAAACAAACCTAGTAAAATAACAAATAATCAACAAAAAAAAAAAATAAAATAAAAACACAATCCTTAAGGGAAAATTATTCTTGTACGTTAAAGACGTAAGCAATATTTTTCTTCAGAAAAGAAAATACAACTTACTATCTAAACAGGATAACATTCCTGTATTTAAAATAACCCGGGACCCTATTATATATTTCCTTCTTAAATAAAACTTTCTTTATAGTGAGCCGCCCTATATAGAAATTTCACACTATTAACACCAATTACAAACCATACACAACACAAAAATGTAAAAATTGAAGGGAAAAAGGGCGCGGGAGAAGAGAAAAAAAACAAAAAAAAAAAAATAAAAATAATTATAATAATTATTTTTATATATTAAAATAAACCGTAAAAAAAAAAAAAAAATAAATATAAATAAATAAAAAAAAAAAAAAAAACAACACACCCCCCCCCCCCCCCCCCCCCCCCCCTCGCAAAAAAGGAAAAAAAAAAAATCCCCCCCCCCCTCTTTTGAGAAAAAAACCCAAACAACACCACCCCAAAACATAAAAAAAAAAAAAAAAAAAAAAACAAAAACCCCCACCCCCCCACAAAAAAAAAAAAAAAAACAACCCCACCCAAAAAATTTTTTTTTTTCTATTTTTTCCCCCGGGGAATAATTCGGGCTTTGAACCGTGTTACCCCCCTTAAAAATCACACAAGAAAAATCGCTTTAATCCAAAACAACCCCTAAATTTAACCCTTAGGGCGCTTCCCTTTTTTCTCTTGTAAGGGTAGGGGGTGAAAAAAACACAACCCCACAAACAAATATGTTCAATATAAATAAATATAATTAAAAGATAATATCTTTTGTAAATAAAGGTTTAATCATATGATATGGGCTAATTTTAAATTGATTATTAAACTAATAAAATATAATTACTGAAGATTAGAATATCTAAACAAACCGCAAGCAGGTGTCTGGTTTGCCGGGTTCCGTTGACGTACATAGCTGGCCCCGCCTATAAATAAAGAAAAACACTGTGAGCGTTATTGCTCCTTTACTATAAGATCTTAATTGTTACCTATGTTAATATTAATTATTTTCACCATTATTATTATTATTATTATTATTGTTAAATTCGTGTAGAAGCAGTTGTGATTGGTAATTTGATATTCTTAATCATCCAAGGGCAGTAATGTGGGGTGCAATGGACACAAAGGGCAAGACTCGCAGTGTGCCCTCACCAAAACTACCCTTAACGCAAGGGGATTAAACTCGCGATGCGTTCTTTAATCTTTACACTAGTACTAAGAAGTGCAATGAACACAAGGGGCTACAACTCGCGATGTGTTCTCTTCAGTTACTAGTGGTGGGTTATGCACAGGGCAATAACCAGGTACTAAGTGGTGCAATGGATACAAAGGGCAGACACGCAGTGTATCCTCTCTAGACCTTAACAAAAACCACACCCATACGAATCAACAATAATCATTTATTATTTTAACTAATTTAACGTCTTACTAAGTGTAAAATCGTTCAGAGTTTTAGTGCTAGTCAACAAATAATAAAGGTATAACACTCAGTGAAAAGACTCACCTCCAATCCAAAACAAAAACCAATTTATATAATAAAAACTAAGCACTTCCACATTCACTCGTAACCAAATATAAACTAAAATATCTAGGCTTACTAACTTTTGTCTATGGACTCATATTTATGTTTCAAATAATATTTAAACCATATCAATGCTCAATAAGCATATTGTATAAATTCCAATACATCTGGCCCTAAGAGAGTGATTCACAGAACGTGCCTTTTTACCAAACAAAGCGGTTCTGTTATTTATTATTCCAGCCTACGATGTTTTTAATCTATACTCCAGTTTAATTACAAAATACAAATTAAAAATAATTTAGGTTCTTACATTCGGCCATCCTGGATATCACCTCGTCCCGAGGGGATCCAACTATTCTGTCCCTGAATCATCCGTTGAACTAAGTTCGACACCATCTCCACCACTTTCGCTATTGGTATCGTCCGAAACTCCACCAGGGCTGACCCACGGTTTCATTTTGTCAACAGCAACGACCTTCTCATATCTGGTGGCTTTTGCAGTTCTATGTGAACTGGGCATATCTACTACTAAATATCTATCGTTTGGCAATGTGGCTTTGATCAGCATTGGTCCGGTATAAGGAGGAATTAATTTACGGCTTGTTCCTTCAGCTGTGCCATGTTTTTCGATCAGAACCAAATCACCTTCTTTGTATTGTCTGGGCTTCTTCCTCCTCTTGTCAAAATGGTGTTTCTGTTTCTTTTGTTCAATCGTGATTTTGTCGGCGATTTCTTGTCGTAGAGTGGGCAAATCGTCTATCATATCCGAAATTCCGGTAATCTCATCCAGCAAGGGATCACCTATACCACATTTAGGTTTGTATCCGTAGAAAAGATCCGTCGGTGTTTTTCCTGTTGTTTTTGATATTGTCGTATTTATGGTCAATTGAATCTTCCGAATGTCTTCGTCCCATTTGTCTTCCTCACTAATTGTTGTCATAATTGCTCCCTGTATGGTGCTGTTGAATCTTTCAACCTGTCCGTTAGCCCTAGGTGTAATCACTGCAATCTTGGTGTGTTTTATGCTATTAGTTTGACAGTATTCTTTAAATCGTTTGGAAGTAAATGCACTTCCTTGGTCCGTCGTTATGTTATGTGGGTGACCGTAATAACTATATATTTCTTGTAAATAATCAATAACAGGTTTTGCTTTCGTAGATTTTGCTGGCTTTAAGAATACAAACTTCGTAAACGCATCTACAGCCACTATGAGATGAATATTACCTTGTCTACTTTTCGGAAATGGTCCTACGTGATCCAGGTGTAAGGTGTGCATGGGTATCGGCATCTTTTTGATTGGATGGAGAAATCCTTCTCGTTTACCGGTTGGTCTTTTATTATACAAGCATGGGATACAACATGATATATATTTCTCCACGTACTCACGCATCCGTGGGAACCAGTAATGCTCGCATAATCGCTTGAGTGTCTTTTCTGCTGCAAAATGTCCATTCTCATCATGAGCCATCCTAACTACCTGTTGTCGCATTCCGCGTGGTACTACCCATGACAACCCTTTTACAGTAATGCGGTAAATTCTGCCATCTCGCAAAGCGTAATTTTTGTACACGTTCTTTTCATATTCAGTCGTAGGAGTTTTGGACAAAACTTTTCTAATGTCTCTCAATTTATCATCAGTTAGTTGCCCAGACAAAACCCAATCAGCTTGTTCTATTCTGAGAACTTCTTCAGGTGGTTCTTCGCTCGCAGAAGGGTTCCTGCTAAGTGCATCCACATGTTTTAGTCTGTTTCCCGGTCTGTATTGTACGTCAAAATCAAAATCTTGCAACTGCAACCACCACCTTGCAATCCTAGGTAGAATTTCTTTCTTTTTGCTAGTTGCTTTAAGTGCGTTGCAATCGGTTATAACAGTGAAATGTTTACCCATAAGATAGATTTTAAATTTTTTTAGACTTTCCACGACTGCCAAGGTCTCCAGTTCATAAGAATGAAACTTACTCTCAGTGTTAGTTGTTTGCCTACTGTAATAAGCTATTGGGTGGAGACGTTCATCTGGTTGTTTTTGAAGGAGAATTCCTGCTACTCCTCTCGAACTGGCGTCAGTGTGTACTTCAGTAACGGCATTGGGATTGAATATTGCTAAAACTGGTCTCTCTACCAAAGTTTTTCGTAATGTTTCAAATGCTTGTTGTTGATCAACATCCCAGCGCCAGGTTACATCTTTCTTTTAATAGACAAGTCAATGGTCGCGCGATGACCGCATAATCTCGTACAAAATGCCGAAAATAACCGGTTAATCCAATAAACTGTCTCACGTTGTGTACACTCTTTGGCACAGGGAACTCAGCAATTGCCTTGGTCTTTATTAACCCTGGTTTCACAGTTCCTTGTTCGATTTCAAATCCGAGGTAAGTTACAGATCGGAATAAGAAGTTGCATTTAGTTAGATTTAAAGTCAAACCTTCTTCTCTGAATATTTTCAAAACAGTTTCGAGATTCTTAAGTCCTTCTTCTTCTGTTTTCGTATGAATCAAAACATCGTCAAGATAAACAGCAGCAATATCTTTGGCAGGAGCCAATATCTTGTTCATTAAGCGCTGGAATACTCCCGGTGCATTGGCCAAACCGAAAGGCATACGGTTAAACTCATACTGGCCATCAGGAGTCACAAAAGCGGTGTAATGCTTCGACTTTTTCTGTTACCGGTATCTGGTGATAACCGGATCTAAGGTCCAAACTGGTAAAGAAGAAACTTCCATGTAGTCTATCTAGTTGGTCATCGATTCGGGGTAATGGATATCGATCTTTGATTGTTTTCGAGTTAAGTTTCCTGTAGTCGATACATAGTCTATCTTCGCCATTCTTTTTCTTGACTAATAGCACTGGTGATGCAAACGGTGAGTTAGACTCACGAACGATGTCATTTTTCAATAAATCAGCAACCATTGTTCGAACTTTTTGTTGATCTGTCGCTGACATTCGATATGGTCTAAAAGTAAACGGCCTATCATCTTCCAAAGCAACTTCTAACTTAGCTGATTTTGCGCTACCCAAGTCCATAGGATTGTGTGAAAAACAATCTCTGTATTCTTGCAATAATGAGATTAAATTATCCTCATACTTTTTGGCCACAGGTCCAATATTTATTTCTTCGACTGACAGTAATGGCAAGTCCTCAGTTGTCGTTCGAAGTACCAAGTCTTCTCTACAGGACACTTCCGGCATACACGTCCAGGCTCTAGCAAGAGGTTTCTTATTTTTCAATACAATATCATAATCAGACAAATTAATCAAAGGTAAAACAGCTTCTTCTCCGGGTTGTATGGTTAGAATGGTTCTTGGGACACAATGTTCTCTTCCCTTTTCTAATCGAAAACTTGATTCTACAAAAACATCCCCGATTACGCTGTCATTTCTCGCCTCAACCACGACATTCACCATATGATCCTTAGGAATCAAAATATTGTCTTTAGCAAATAAGGTAACTTTTTGACTTTTAGGATAAACCTCTTTAATGGAGTTTATTTCACCCTCAGTTATAACTAATTGTTTATTGTCTTTAATAACTAAGACGCCAGGCAACTCAGTAAATGGATGACCCACTAAAATAGGTACATCTTGTATATGGTCCGGAACGACATTAGCGCACACTTTAGCTTTTACATTGTCAATGCATAACAAAAAATTTGCTGATCCTAAAGAGACACACGTCCCGTTTCCAAAACCTTTTATTATTTTCTGGTTATTTGTATCGTAACTTATACCTAACCTTTTAGCTTCACTTAACTTAATAACAACACACGAACTTCCGAGATCTATATATGCCCGAGAAGGCTGGTTGTTCACAGTAACATATTTAAAATATTTATCGTTTGGTGAAAAGGAATTACAGCTTTTGTCCGTGTCTAGTCATGCGACGAGTTTCACATCCTCTCCCTTCCTTCTCTTTTTAATGTTACATTCGTTTTCCAAATGCCCAATATTTCTACAAAAGTCACATCTCTTTTGTCTGCAATCCTTGATTTGATGTCCGAGTTTGCCACACTTAAAACATTTTGGCACATACTCGTTCTTTCGGTCTCGTTTATTCCCCAATTGCAACCGACGATTATCTTTATATGCCAGTTTCGCCATCGGCCTACTTGTTGATGGACGCAAATCATGTAAAGTGCTGAGATAACGATAGAGGTTCTCTGGCGTTTGATAATTGCCAGCCTTTGCAGATGCTTTAACCACCACATCATCAATACCACCCAAAATACAGGAAACTGCTTCAGGCCCCGTAATATTGCAACGGTTTAACAGTGCTACCTTCTCATAATAATATTTTGAATAATTTTCGTCGTATCGTTTTCGTCTCTTCATCATTTCCGACAATACCTCGTAATAATCGCGAGTGGAGGGAAACGCCAACAGAATTTTTGCTTTCCATTCCTCCCATGTAAATTTCATAGTGCTCAAGCCTTTATACCACACATCTGCCAACCCTCGTAGTTTAGACAAAGCATAATATATGGTGGCCTCTTCAGACCAATGAAAAACTTGCCGCAATTCCTCTATCTTATTTAGCCAAACTTCCGAACTTTGTTCCCTGTCTTCAGGATTAAAAACAGGAACAACTTCCCCCTTAGCCACGCCAAAATTCGTAGTTCTATCTCTTTTATCTAATAAAGTCGACATTATGTCAGCCAAGCGATCAATCGGGTCATGTGAACCTACAGACACGTTACTACTACTAGGCTCCGGTACCAACTCAAGTGCTGATCCATTTGTAGGTTCAGCAATCTGCTTTCTCTTTTGACCTTTACCCATTCTGATTAAATGTAATTGACTTTGCAGTTCTAAGAGAAATATAAATACTTAAAATTGTGTTTCCTACCTTTCCAGCTATGTACATCTCGGCCAACCTAAACACCCTTCATTATCCAGTAAAGCAAGAGTAAAGCAAGTTACATATCATATTTTGAGTTATTAATCCCACTTCTGAATTGTAAGGGTAGGGGGTGAAAACAACCCCAAAACAAATATGTTCAATATAAATAAATATAATTAAAAGATAATATCTTTGTAAATAAAGGTTTAATCATATGATATGGGCTAATTTTAAATTGATTATTAAACTAATAAAATATAATTACTGAAGATTAGAATATCTAAACAAACCGCAAGCAGGTGTCTGGTTTGCCGGGTTCCGTTGACGTACATAGCTGGCCCCGCCTATAAATAAAGAAAAACACTGTGAGCGTTATTGCTCCTTTACTATAAGATCTTAATTGTTACCTATGTTAATATTAATTATTTTCACCATTATTATTATTATTATTATTATTGTTAAATTCGTGTAGAAGCAGTTGTGATTGGTAATTTGATATTCTTAATCATCCAAGGGCAGTAATGTGGGGTGCAATGGACACAAAGGGCAAGACTCGCAGTGTGCCCTCACCAAAACTACCCTTAACGCAAGGGGATTAAACTCGCGATGCGTTCTTTAATCTTTACACTAGTACTAAGAAGTGCAATGAACACAAGGGGCTACAACTCGCGATGTGTTCTCTTCAGTTACTAGTGGTGGGTTATGCACAGGGCAATAACCAGGTACTAAGTGGTGCAATGGATACAAAGGGCAGACACGCAGTGTATCCTCTCTAGACCTTAACAAAAACCACACCCATACGAATCAACAATAATCATTTATTATTTTAACTAATTTAACGTCTTACTAAGTGTAAAATCGTTCAGAGTTTTAGTGCTAGTCAACAAATAATAAAGGTATAACACTCAGTGAAAAGACTCACCTCCAATCCAAAACAAAAACCAATTTATATAATAAAAACTAAGCACTTCCACATTCACTCGTAACCAAATATAAACTAAAATATCTAGGCTTACTAACTTTTGTCTATGGACTCATATTTATGTTTCAAATAATATTTAAACCATATCAATGCTCAATAAGCATATTGTATAAATTCCAATACATCTGGCCCTAAGAGAGTGATTCACAGAACGTGCCTTTTACCAAACAAAGCGGTTCTGTTATTTATTATTCCAGCCTACGATGTTTTTAATCTATACTCCAGTTTAATTACAAAATACAAATTAAAAATAATTTAGGTTCTTAAAAAAAAAAAAAAAAAAACAGAAAAAAAAAAAACACAACATTAAAATAATGGAGGGGCCGCCCCCCCCGGGCTCCGCCCAAAAAAAAGGGGAAAAAAAACCCCTTTTTTTTTTTTTTTTTAAAAAATTTCTTCTCCTTTTTTTTTTTTGCTTAAAAAAATTTTTTTTTTTTTTGTTGTTTCTTTTTAAAATCTTAGAAAAAATTTTCCCCCCCGCCAAAACACACAGGGGGGACCTCTTGCCGGCGGAAAAAAACCCTTCCAATTTTCTCTCCCAGCATTCTACATTACGTTTCTCGGGTCTCTAACAGTCGTTACTCGGGCCCCCCCCCTCGGCTCTTTCTAATTTTCGCGGCCAATTTAGCTCCTCCAACAATTCACAGATGCCTCGGTAGGTATTAATTTTACTACATTCTACGCATTTACTTTGTCCCAAATATTATTTGCTGACAAGCCGAAACTCAGGTGTGAGAAAGTTTCCCAGAAAATTTTCTCAAGCGCGATAAGAAATTGCTTCGCTGGCAATACAGTTATTTCTGGCCGTGAAGCCAAAACATTTTTTTTCTAAACTCATATACAGGGTGGCCCACAAAATAATCATACATATAATGCAAATTAATTAAAATAAAAAAATCTATTACAAAGCAAGCCTCGCCTTGCTACATATACAGTTTATTGTATTAAGGATAACGTACATATAAAAATATGTAAGAATTAAGAGAATTCTTTTATTTCTTATAAATAAAAATTCTGACGCAAAGTAAATTACAAAACTAAAAAAAAGAACGATTGATTAAATATCCATACTAAGGAGAAAACATTATTTATTTATACAAGTGCTGCTGTTATGGCACTTGAAATTTCACAACACTCAGACTTTTGCAATAGGACCAATAAAATGTCAGATTTTTTAAATAGCTCCTTTTAGTCTTGCACTGAATTTTTCATGCTTTGCAGACGCTTTTTCAAAGCTTTGCCCACCAAATTTTGGTTCCAGTGTATCTGCTTCGCGGTGGGTAATCGTTTTATCTTGTACGTTTATACATCCAGGTCCAGACTGATAGGGTCGATTTGCATTTCTGGGAAACCAATTTTTTATTATACCAGAGTTGGTTCCCACTCTGTATGCTCCATTTTGATACTCCAAAATCTTTCTGGTTTAGACTGAAAATCGATTAATTAAGCTTGGCTTCTAACATTAACATCCTTAGATAAAACAGGACGAACCACTACGCCTTTTACAGCAGCAGAACTTGCGTAGTTTGATAAATATCTTTATTTGCAGGTCTAGGAATAAAATATGTCTTTTTTAAAGCAAACAACATTTTGTCATGTCCTCCATGTTTTGTCGATCTATCATAGTATCCTTATATTTGTAAGATTTGAATAATTGGATCGTCAAACTGTTTCTCTTAAATACGGTAGTGCTGTTTCCAACTTCCATAACATATCGTACTTTTTCCGTAATAATTATAATGCGTAAATTCGCGTTTACTTCCAGTTAACCGATTTTGGTACTCTCGGACAATTTGCATAACCTGTAAAAAAAAGATATTTTTACTGGAAGAATTAATTGTGTAGTGGCAGTGGGAATAGTCTTTTCCCGTATTAAAATAAAATACTAACAATAGAAACTTACAGTTTAATAAAATTTTTCATGAACTTCACACTGTTTTTCAACAAAAAAAAAATCAATTAAAAATAATAATGTGGCTATAACTTAACTGTTATCAATGTTATTATCGGTCATATAGTATTACTTTGATTTTGTTATTCTCACAACAAAATGAAAACAAGTTTACCACTCTTAGGTTAAGAAAACACATTAGATAATGCATGCGCAACTATTTATGCAAAATATCTGAAACAATTCAGTCATTTATAGAAAAAAATTGTAAGTGGTCCAATCTGCCTAACCGTAGTCAGTCGTTTTGCAAAATGACTGAAAACCATCAGTCTTATAGCAGAATTACATTATATTATACAAAGCACCTAGTCTTTTTGCAAAAAGCCGGATTATGCATACTTTCTACTGTTATTATTTCAATATTTTTTTACTAAAATGCAAATGAGGATCACGATATTGGAAAATTAATACTTTAATTCGAAAAAATGTTATGTACTTACATTATAAATGTGTATAATTTTTACTGTCTAACTTTACTAACATTATTTATTTATAAAAATGAAATCCTGTGAAAATTTATTTTTAGCTCATCCGGTCTTATAAATTGGAATTTCATCATGAGCCACTTCAGTATAAAGTTACCTTTATGTATGCCCCAGATGGAGAACTTAAATTCAAGATGCTTAAAAGAGAAGATTAATCACCGTCACTTAATATTTTTTTTGTATAATTTAATAAAAAAATATGTATATAAATTTAGTCTCAATTCAGTCCTTCCTAGACGTAGGTTCAATAAGAATTATATGAACAAGATTTGGTTATATAGGTACTGTAATTATATGAGGTCATAATAGAACTCAAAACTAATAGATTGATTAGAGATGGTCTCCGCCATTTTTAGCTCTACGGACAACACGGAGCCAAACTGCTTGCGATGCAGCCACAGCCATGGTCTGCCTTCAGTTTACAATATGTCGCTTTTAAGGAAACATCTTCAGAAGAACGGTTTGGTAATCCTTGTTTTTCTGAAAAATTCCATAGAATGGATTTCAGAAAATAAATTTTAAAAGAACAATGGAGAATGGTGAAATCCACCATTTATACGCCGATTTAAGAATTTCTGATAGTAAAATGTCAACATCCACATAGCTCAGCACAGCGAATCATATTTCGCGCCGTACCCCAATCAATTGGAACACCTGTGTTGTATTCTCCGGTTTTTTAAAATAATGCGCAGCTCAGCGCAGCAAGCTTAGCATCGCTTAGCAAGCAGTGTAGCCAGGGTAAGTTAAAAAGTGGTTTTCTGAAAAAAACGTTTTTTAACAGTGGCTTAATCAAAGGTGTGAGGAAACATTGTTGAATGCCACAAATAAATAATTACGGACAATGTTTATCTATTTGTATACAGAAATACCCGAAAAAAATAAAACTTTCAATTACTTACAAAAATGTTAGATCTTATTTGTACCAAATTGAGGTCTTTTAGCATATAAAAAAATAAGAAAAATATTTCAAAAGCGTTAGTAAAACCTCTGCAAAAATAATAATTGACCGGACTGAATCATGTTGACTATGTTTATCCGAAAGTGTCATAAAATATCGAAAAAACGCCATCTGAACATCTTTTCTCAAAACATTAAAAGTATGTAACGAAGTGACTTTTCCGTTATTAGTTTTCTATTGTAATCAGACTTAAATGGGTCTTCGTTTACTTTGGTACACCCTATATACGATAACGTGTTAATATTTCTTTTAAAACCGTTTGAACCAAAGTTAAATTTATTTCGCAAATCCAGTATTTGGAATAACAATTATTTCTCTAATATAATTGTTTCAAACCGGTTTCTTTTCAGGAAAATCTTAGTTTATTAATTATTCTAATGATAAATCGTTTATTGTGTTTGTACTCAATCATGTAAGAGGAAAGAAGTTTAATTTAATTTAGTTTGATTTCAAAGCAAGTTGAAATCATTTATTCATAGTAAATAAACTTGTTTCTATTTGTTCAATAATTTACCGAAAAAGTTATTAATTGATTTATTTTTAAATATTAGCACTTGGCCGTTTTAATTATTCTTTTCGGAAGTATCGTTTAAAAATTATGAGAAAGCGATTCCCAGTCTTGAAATATTTTATAAACATTTGTTTATATGAATTAACGCAGGGAATTTATTTAAACATGATGCGCCAAGATAGGCTGAAATAACGTTTACCACGGACAGCGGTCAACCCGCTTGCGCGTTGCACACATCCCCGCCATCCTTGACCGGAGTTTGTGTATAAATTGATCACACGGCTTGAAAGAATCACCTGTTTTCCAGTGAGTGCTCCAGCAATAAGCACTCAGTTCCCGACCTCTAGTGTACTCCGTAATTAGGTAGTGGTAAGAATATTTTGACCGTTTCACTGTTTTTATTTGTATTCCCGTTGTTTTCGCGATTTATTAATAAAGTTGGGTTATCCATTCAATGACGAGCATCGAAATTATTCGGTTGTCATTTTATTTGGTATTAACGTAAAGATAAGACTTTTAATCCTCGATCTGTGGAAAGAGTCCCATCTCAGTCGTAGTAGCAATAAAGTACTGGTGAAATCTGTGGAAAGGATTTCATTAGGTGCACGCGAAGTGGCACAAGTTAGGTTTTTAATCCTCGATCTGTGGAAAGAATCTCACTAGGTGCTCCGGGAAATAATACATAAACCGTTCCGTTTGATACTCGTGTTCACTGTAACTAATTTGTATAAAAAGTAAGCTTGAAGCTGATTTGATAAACTATTGCTCTAATCTTTCACCAACTAACGAAAGCTAACTTCGAATATATCCAGTCACTCACGCATATCTCTGGTTTATAAGTTTAAGGGACAGTTTATAGTTGAAAGCCCGAGTTAGTAAAACTGAACTTCTGTGCTGTATAGTTAGACAAGCATCGGGAATATTCGGTTATCATTTCTATTTAGTATTGACGTACAGATAGGACTTTTAATCCTCGATCTGTGGAAAGAGTCCCATCTCAGTCGTAGTTGCAATAATGTACCGGTGAAATCTTTAATCCTTGATCTGTGAAAAGGATTTCATCAGGTGCGCGTAAAGTGGCACAAGTGAGGTTTTTAATCCTCGATCTGTGGAAAAAATCTCATTAGGTGCTCCGGGAAATAATACATGAACCGCTCCGTCCGCCACACGTAGTCAAGAAGTTCTAACAAGGAACATTAGGAGCGAGTCTAAAGATATAATACACTCGAGATTAGCCAGTCAAATATACCACCCGTCTCTGGACTGACCTCCTGCACTTGTATCTTGCTTGCACTCCGTAACCGCTTACCACTGAAAATACCTGCTACACTGACCGCCTGCCGTAATACCGCCTTAAGCATTAGTGACAAGAGTCATTAACCGCTGTAAATACCAGTAGTAGTAGTAGCTGCCATAACTCGAATTACCGCTTGCTTGCATTTGTAGACGCTTGTAGTAAACATTTGATAGTAATGCTGTCGTAGTAGTTACCGTAACTTAGCTGTACTTGAAATAACTGATCACCGCTTTTGCATTACATAACCTCTTGTTTGGTTTTCTTTGGTTGCTTACTTGTAATATAGGTTCATATTTATGTTTGTATTGTAATATAACTGTTGTGTATATAATTATTTTTTTATTCCTTTGTGAAGCAGTCTTAAATAAATAGAGTAAGTGAAGTTGAACTTCTGCCTTTTATTTGAAGCAAAGATATAAGTAAATCTGCTTGTACACCGAGAATCATTTTCAGCAGGTAAGGTGAAGTTGTCCATTGCTACGCAAACGACAACCACACACAGACCGCCTGGCTTTCCGTTTCTTCACTGAGACCCTAGCTTCTATCACACCGCTGATAGAATAAAGTGGTGTTCCTACACTTTAAAACAGGAACTGGCCCTCGAGAGCGTTACCGTAATAAAAGGTCGATGTCGTTACTATACTGCAGGGTGACACGACACGACACGACACATACACACACAAATAAGCATTGTGGTGGTAAGTACACAAGTATGCCAAAAAAAAACACAGAATATAGTAAAACATTAATTTCGCTTTGTTTTGTTTCTATAGCGGATTCTGCTTTTTGACGTTGTTTCTTGGATGGCACTTCACGAACTATAGACTTTGACGTAGAGTGACCAAAATCGAGTATAAGAGAATTATGACTGGCCAATCTACTTCTAAATAAAAAATAAATACTTACCTTAAAAAATACTTTTTTTAATAAAGCAAGTCTTGGACATCGCACTAAATTCATTGATATAAGAAACTTAACAAACATACCACTGCACCATACTATATCGTAAAAGGAAGGAATGAGGAACTGATAAATTTTTCTTTAAAGCAATTGATAATTGATACTTAAGTACTTAATGAAATATCCTATATTCATAAAATTTGTAATACTTAATTAAAGACAGCCTTGAAATGTGTTAATGTTCGAAATCTTCCTATAGTGCAAATTATTCATGGTTATTGTAAAATTGTTTAATAGTACTTTTATTTTTTATAAGGTATTTTTTAGGAAATTGTAATCTAATAGAAAAACTCAGGTTTAAATATATATGGTCCTACTTTCACTCAAATCTTCGATTGCTGGCTTCCGAATGCTGTTAATTCCGAACAAAACAACTACCTATACGAACATAAATTATTTTATTTGCCTTAACAATGTTTTCAGAAATATTTGTTCTCTCAGGGGTGATTTTCATAATTTTTTTTTACTAATTGTGTTTAATGTTCGGTAAGCTTATGTTTCTTTTGACTTTTCTGTCGTGGAGACAGAAAAATATCCCCAAAGGTTCATTTGGTTTTAACTTCCAAATTCGTATTAAATTTAGAATCGCTTGCCACGAATAGTTTCAAATCAAGTTTACACGAAATTAGGACGAAAAATTCACATTTCGCAGGTGTGAGTATGAGTCTTAATGGTAAACTGTGTGTACCAGGTAATCCTTTGTAAACGTAGTCTAGGCGTATAGTCATTCTCCCATGTTCAGGAGCGGACTGGGAACTGAAAAGCCCGGTGGGACTTGGCTGGTAGGGGCCCACATGTTGATGGGCAATAAGACTCTATTCAAGGAATCGTATCGTACTGACTCAGAAATATAAAAGATTCGTATATTTCGTACCATTGCATATCGTCCGCTGTGCTATGCGTAGTGAACATGAGAAATAGTATAACGTACTCGTACTGTATTATTTCGATAAGATATGATTAGTACAATACAATAACACGATACGAAATCGGAATCAGTAAACTTCGACTCGTATCTTTGTCTTTCAACACTGCCTCAACCTTGAGTCATTTCTATCTGGGTATCTTATATTGGAAAACGAAACTGTATCGCTGTCAAAGGTTCGTACCGTAGATTGATCGGAAAAAGTCGTATCATTTATACGAAACATTCAAATACGACACATCTCTACCGCACATTTCTTTCCATAAATTGTTATATCACAAAAATAAAAGAAGGATAAATACATCAAACAAATTTTAATAAGACAACATTTTTGAAAGCAAATTTTATGATTTTTTTTAGTTTATTTAAAATGTAATCAAAATCAATTTATTCTAACAACTGTTTCTCAACGCCTGTTATCATAAATACCTCCAATAACTGCTGAGAAGGAGCCGACCTTAATCTATTTTCGATCATTTTTAATTTAGAAAAGTATAAATATTAGTTGATTGATTCGACCTTTACTTGATGAAAATCCATTTTGATATTTTAGCAGAAATTTTTATGGATCATATTGAGAAACAAATACATAAAAACAAATTAAGTAAAAGTTTTTTATACTGGTATAGATATGTAGATGATATTATCGCATGTTTTACAGGTACAACAAGACAGTTAAATACTTTTGTAGAATTTATCAATAATTTACACCCTAATATAAAATTTACTGTAGAATATGAAAAAGACAATTCGATTAATTTTTTTAGATTTAACTATCACAAAAATTAATAATTCACATGAATTTAATATTTACCATAAACCTTCATACACAGATATTACGATACATAATAGTTCAACACATCCTGTAAAACATAAACACGCTGCCTATATTAGTATGATAAACAGATTAACCAAATTTCCTTTAACTGAAGATAGTTACAACAACGAATTAAATTTTATTAAACAAATAGCAGTGAATAATGGTTTTAAAGAAACTTTGGTTAACAATTTACTTAAAAAGAAAAATTATAATATAGCAATAGAGTCAGTTTATCCAAAAGTAGAAATCAGTGAATTAAGTGATTTAAGATATAAAACCCTTACTTATATAGGCCAACCTACTGAAAAAATACCAGTTGAACTTAAGAAAAAACATAATATTAAAATAGCATTTAAAACTAATAACACTCTAGGAAAATTTATTAAGAACAATAAAGATAAAACTAAAAAAGAACAAAAAAGTGGAATCTATAAGCTTACATGTGGTACATGCCCTAAAGTATACATCGGACAAACGGGAAGAAATTTTGAAAAAAAGATTGTCGGAACATAAACGCAGTTTTAATAACAATAAATTAGATTCGACGTATGCTAACCATTTGCTAGAAGACAATCATTCTTTTAATAATAATTTTGATATTTTACACATAGAAACTAAAGGCTTAAAATTGTCACTATTATAGAGACATTAGAAATTAATAAATTAAAAAATAGTAATACTATTTTAAATGACCAACTAGATTTAAACTGTTCACCACTGTTAAATATTTTCTAAATTATTTTGTACCTTATTTTATTACCGTTCCATTTTATTACCCTAGAATAGTTAGTTGATATATATACCCACACTTTGTAATAAAGAATTTAGTCTTGTACTCACCATCTGATGAAGCCACTGTGTGGCGAAACAATTGTCATAAGTTAAATAAAAATTGTGAAAATCAAACATACGTTTATTTTGTGTTTATTTGTATAAATATTACTAATATTTTGAATGAACGATAATTTGTTTGAATTAACAAAAAAAAATAATAATAACAAAATAATATTACTTACATCAATAAATTCATTGTTAAAGTGCAGTCGTTAATTTTTATTTATTTTCTATTTCCGTTTTAGGCAGGTAGTCATCCAATTTATTATAGTCATTTTTAATAGGATGTACATTAGGTATTTAGATGATTATTTTCAGGAAAGAAATAATTATTTATTTATTCGCTACTGTGCATGAGAATAAGGGGATAAGTCTTATGTCCTTATATTCACGCGCCGTACTTCAAAATTATATCATTTAATTTAAAAGGAGGTTCAGTAGATTTTGTTTGCTACTGTTAAATACATTTCCAAAATATTCGGTAATTTTTGAGGCGTTACTACTATCATTATTCTTTATATCATAATCAAAGAGTAACAAACATTGTCTTTGTTATACTCATAATAGTCATGGTAGTGCATGTACAATGTCGTACTATTGCGCATCAATTGTGGCGCAGGATTGAAAGTGTACAAGCTGGCCGGAGACGCTAGTGGTTTTTATCACTACATTAGTCAATTTGATATCGTTTTTTGGTGATTTGCAGTCAGATATCCATGCAAATTTTTTTAACGTTTCGTTTATTACACCATAATGAGAGAACTATAATTAATACAATATTTTAAAACACAGTTATGGTTATTTTACATTACACAGTTACACTATTAATTAGGTGTTGTTTATTTTAAATTTTATTACATATGAGACTGTTTGCGTGATTTAACGTAACTAAATTATTTTACATGGTATTTTGGTTCTTAAAGTTTTGTTTATGTTACCATGTTACGTATATGTATATCTGACAGAAAATCCCCAACAATTGCTATCAAATATTATTTGAAATCAACGGTCAAGAAAAGAAAAGAAAATAAATATATTAGGCAATAACTTATATTATTATTACGCGACACGTAGTCGACCACCCCGTCGTCGGTCGTCGACAACCATAGAGACATAAGTACTTGGCTTCTCTGTGTCAATAACTAAAATAAAATCGATATTTCAGACTAATTTTTTTGTAATAAATAATAATCACTTGCCGACACAATTTTTGTATATAACATAGTTCACACTACTGCTTTTATATTGTTAATACCTCCCTATTAACAGAAAAAATACCCAATAAGCCCTAATACGTACCATTTTTGTGTGAACACAATAGACCCTATTATATTGCCAGGTAATAAATTTTATGATTGCGGCAATTCTAGAAGAGCAAGTTAATGTAAGGTGGGACATTTTCAGTATCAGTATTGTTTTGACCTCCTAAGTGCCCAATTGTGGTTAGAAAATGTTTTCGTTTGTCTGCAAACTGTTACGACAAAAAGTCTAACAAAGAACCTAAGGCAAAACCACCAGCATGTACAGAATATAGAAGAAAGCGAGGCCAGAAACAAAAAGCGTTATCGGAGACAAAGAGCCCCTAGGAAAAGGAAAAGAAAGACAAAAACACCAACATTCGACGATTGCTATTTTTGTGTAACAAGAACTAGAAATATTCCAAAAAAGAACAAAAAATCAAATATTCAAATTTTCCATCAACCCTAAGACGAGTTCCTCACAATGCATCAGACTTACCAGTGCCAACTGCGCCTTTAGATTGGCAAAATATTGTTTTGGGAGGTAATGGAAATAGTAACGACTCTTCAGACAGTCCAGACTAGTGTGCCGATCTATACAAAGGATCGGTACACCAGAAAGTTTCAGTGACCCTCACTTAATTGCTCAAAATGAATTGAATGATTTGGTACGTGACTTGGAGTTGTCAAAACAAGAAGCAGAACTTCTTGGTTCCCAACGTACGGAGTGAAACTTACTGGCTAAAGAAACAAAGATTACGACTTTTAGAAAAAGAAATGAAATATTTTCAGCATTTTAAATATGGAAAATTCACTATGCGCGTGTATTGATATTGATGGTTTAATGCAGGAACTTAATATTCAGCATTCCCCTTCTGAGTGGCGCTTATTCATAGATTCCTCCAAATACAGTTTAAAAGCTATATTACTACGTAATGGAAATTTAAAACCATCTATACCAATTGCCCATTCAGTAACAATGAAAGAAGAATGTGACAGTATGGGCACCATTTCAAATAAAATTAATTACAACAAATACAAATGGCAAATATGTGGGAATTTAAAAGTAATAGCCATTTCAGTAGGGCTTCAAGGAGGCTTTACAAAATATTGCTGTTTTCTTTGTTTGTGGGACAGTCATGCAGTAAGAGAACATTATGTGAACAGAATTTGGCTGGAAAGGAAAGAATTTGAATCAGGAACTAGTAATGTTAAATATCTGACCCTAAAAATGTTATTTTGCCACCTCTTCATATTAAACTTCGGCTAATGAAAAATTTTGAGAAGGCTATAAATAACGAGGGAGGATTTAAATCCTTAGGAGAACTTTTTCCCCAGTTAAGTGACGCCAAACTTAAAGAAGGCATTTTTATTAGTCCTCAAACTAGAAAATTGCTTAACGATTCATATTTTAAAGGAATACTCAACAGACAGGAACTCAGAGCTTGGAACTCATTTGTAAGCGTAGTCAGGGAATTTTTAGAGAACAAGAAGGATGAGAACTACAAGCAACTAATAAGCGAACTTTTAGATTCGTACCAAACGAATATCTTGCCGTATATCCAAAGAATATTTACGTTTAAAAACGAACTTTTAAACGTAAATATTCTTTGGTATATCTTTAAAAATTCACTTTCTGCATTCTCATTTAAATTTGTTTCCTGAAAATTTGGGTGCGGTAAGCGACGAGCAAGGGTTCTTAAAGCGAGACGATTTGACCCCACATAAAAGAAAAAAAATGAAGTGAGCATATGATTTTCAAAAATGATTCTCTATCTTTGTAGATATATCTATGTAAGCCTAATATATGTCTTATACATCATTGATATATAGCAATAAATAGATTAGCAAAATTAAAAATAATATTATTCCTGCTCATAATGTTTTATTAATGTAACAAGAAAACGTTACGTGTTTCGACTTTTGGCCTGACGCTTCTATAATCAGATGGCTTTATTCTGGTGGGATATGTTATTCAGGTACATGTTACAAAAAAAAATTTTTTCCATCAGTGTAATGATTAGAGATAGAGATACTAAATATTTTTTTCGTCTGAGGGAACGGTAGGACTTTGTGCACTTCTGCCAATGGCCAGTCTACCCCTGCCCATGTTCAACGTGTTCAATGTTAAAATCATATACAAGTGAAAAAAATAAATGACAGGGGGGGGCACGTGCCTCTGTGTCTCCTCTGGGTGTCGCCCTGAAAGAATGTAATGTAATGTAAAAAAAATTCTTTATATGACGCTGCGGACTTTCTGTACTGTACAACTCAAAAAAAAAGTTTACAAAAGCAAAATTAATCATTAACTTGATTTTTAGCAGCATTTTTCCTTCGCACGTATATGTCGAAGTATGTATGTATGTATAATAGACAAATAATGAGCAATCCTTTCTAATAAACATTACCTACCTGCAGTCTACTTTTATGTGGGTTGTAGTATAATATCGTTGCTTAATTCAATATTCCAAATAATTTACTAAATTGAAAGTGAAACAGCTCGCAGATATTCTCAATTAAGTGAAAACTCGTTTTTATTCATGTTGAACCAGATTATACAGGAATTGATTAATTGCCATTACCTACTTACAATTTTAACAGTTAAGAGTTTGCAGGTGGTTAAGTAGAGTATTTAATAAGGCTGGCATTTTGCTGTAAATACACACTGGCGTGTATGTGGAGGACGACATACGTGTATTTTACTTTCTTATACCTAATATAAGGAAGTATTGTATTCGTGATTTTTTTCGACCTCGAGATTTTGATTGATATATACGTTCTGAACCCTCTTGAATCCATTCTGACTATTTTCCGAATGATGTCTGTCGGTTCATGTGTATGTGTGTGGGTGGTATATGTGTATTCGCGATAACTCAACAAATACTAATGGGAGACTTCCCAAATTTGGCAGTTAAGATTTTCAACAACATTTTAGGTGACACAGTAAATTTGGTGAATGTGGTACTACCAGAAGAGACATAATGAATGAAAGAAGAAAAAGGTACAATTTCGGGAATTTTTTTTTTTTCTATTTCTAGACGAATCTCGACGAATTATAATGAAAAAAACATAACTTTATGAAAAAAAATCTGTTGGCATGTGTGTAGTATCGCGATAGCAGCCACAGTTTTTGAGATAAAGCTTTCAAATTTGGTGCACATATTCTAAAGGCCAAAGACAATGATAAATTTGGTGATGAACAAAATTGGCCAGCTGAAAGGAGGTCCCACGGGTCCCAAATTTTTTTGTATTTGCCTTTACAAAAAAATATGTTCTTGATGAATGATTATAAATCATGTCTATTACATCAAGCCAATAAAATATATTTTCTAAGTACTTAAATAAAGCTGATGTAAACTGAAATTTTTTATACATTTGACCTCATAAAATAGTGTTAGGAAAGGTAGGTTAGAAAATGTCAATGTCAATAAGAAGAAATTATTAAAATATATTACATGAATTATTATTGACAGTATCGAATGACGCTGATAATTAATCAGGCATTTAAAAATTTAAACGAAACATTTCAAGGTACGCTATTAAAATTTAATTGAGGTAAGTGGAGAATTAAATAAAATGTTTTTTTTTTAGATTAGGATGATATACAGGGTGTCCCAACCAAAAGTAGGCACCCTGAATAACTTTGGAGATAAAATTTTTTTGAAAAATTAATGAAACACGTCGACCTTGTTTCCAAGGAGGACATATTCTAATGTAATACTTGTATACCTATCATCATCCCTCTACCCTACACGGCCACCCCCTCAAAAAAATTCAAAATGGCAAAAGGGGTCGAGTGATACATATTTTGAAAGGTCTTTCAATTCTCTACATAACTGTGTCTTTTTTTAAACATTTATCGATTCGTTCCTGAGAAATAATTGTTTCATTATTTTAGGTTCGGGAAATAAAAAATAAAAGAAGCAGTTTAAATTATAGTATGTATCGTTCAAAATGACCTCCACCGACTTCCATACAGTAGTATAATCTGACTTGAAATTCTGTACGAACATTTCTGAACACATCTGGATTCAATAAACGGCATTCTCGAACAATTCTTTCACGTAACTCTTCCAGAGATGCGGGTTTTGTTGCAAATACCTTCGATTTCAAATGTTCCCACAGAAAGAAATCCAAGGGAGTTAAATCGGGTGACCTAGTGGGCCACTCCACAGGACCTCTTCTTCCAATCCATCGCTCAGGAAACCGATTATCCAAAAATTGACGGACAGCTATAGCCAAATATGGGGTGCCCCATCCTGTTGAAAAAACAGTTCACTCTCTAAAAGATTATCGTCTTCTTCGAGGATTTGGGTAATCATTGGGTCGATGTTATTTTCTAACAGATCGAGCTACCTTTCGCCATTTAAATTGTCAGGAATAAAAAACAGCCCGACAATGTGATCCCCTAAGATGCCAGTCCTAACATTTAATTTCTAAGGCCTTTGGGTATGAGTTTCCATGAACAAATGTAGATTGGTTTCACTCTAATACCTACAATTGTGCCTGCTTACCTCCCCATTTAACTGAAATGTCGATTCATCAGAAAAACACGTATTGTACAATAGATGGGCATTACCGTTTAATCTCACAGGAATTCAAGCCGACGCACGATAGGGATCATCTTCGTTTAATTCGTGTACCAATTTAAATTTATATGGATGAAATTTATGGGCCTTTTCAATTCGATGAACACTGCTTCGTGATACACCGGAAGCCTCAGCTACTTTCTTGATCGATTGAGTATTATCCAACTGCAAATGACCCAGAACTGCCACGTCGACTGCTTCATTCCTAATCGGTCGCTGAGGTTCATGCTTTTTGTTTCCTACAGAACCTGTTTCCATAAATTTTGTCAATAATTGTAAAACATACTGAGAACAAACCCTTCTATCTGGATGATTTCTATTGAATATGCGCTCCATAGCTCTAGTACAATTATCGTTTTTAAAATAAATGCTGACAATTTCTATTCTCTCCTGAAGGGTATAAACCCTTTTGAGAACTTACTCTGGTAAAATGTATCTCGATTTAAAATTGGTTGTGAACAAATTAATGTTCAAGGACTATCAAATACTTATGAGTCTTCTATTATTCTAAAACTAAACGGATAAGGAAAATGTTTTTTGTCGAAAATACTCGTGTTGATTTGAGAGCACTTAAAAATGTAGTTTTTTTTTAATAAATTCCGATAGCGAGTGCCGTGTATTTTAGATTTTTTAAACGATTTAAACGATCAAAAATAAAATTATTTTCCTTAAGAACGAATAGATAAAAGTTAAAAAAAAATACACAGTTATGTAGGGAATTCAAAGACCTTTCAAAAGATGTATCACTCAACCCCCTTTGCCATTTGAATTTTTTGAGTGGGTGACCGTTTAGGGTAGAGGGATGATGATAAGTATACAAGTATTACATTAAAATATGTCCCCCTTGGAAACAAGGTCGACGTGTTTCACCAATTTTTCAAAAAATCTTTATCTCCAAAGTTATTCAGGGTGCCTACTTTTGGTTGGGACACCCTGTATAAGAAAGTTATGTGCTGGCCACATCAGATATTTTAACTAGCGATCACAAGAGTAAACGTATATTAGTAATATTTGTTGAAAACTTTCCGAAGTTAATTTCCGGTGCCTCTCATTATTTGTGAAGACCGTCCACGTCGACAGATGTAATTGGCGAATACTTAAAATATATGAACTGTTTCAGAAACTTCAAATTAATGTCTTGTGTAGAATAGTCTACTTTTTTGCCATTTAAATAGTCATCTAAGGTGTTACATATGCCACCTCGCAGACCGATGCCCCAGGAAATTCAAGAACAAAAAAAAATTTGAAAAAAATCTTTAAAAAGTTAAATAGATATTAAATATGTAAAGCATAAACTGACAAAACCAAAAAGTCCTTATAACTCGGAAAGGGGATACCGCCAAAATAAATTAAAAAAACACCCCTAGATTGATGTTAAACACACAGGGTATACGAACACACACTCTAGTGGCTTAATATTTCGTTAGGAGTTTACAATATAATATTGTATCTATGTAAAGTCGTATCTGGAATTTATCGCTGTCTTCCGATATGTAATCTTAACTTATACGCAATTGCGCCCATGCCCATGATAATGGACTGAAGAAACCAGCCTTAGTATTTAATATGAAAATATATTTTAAATATACACAACCAATGGTTTAATCAAACATATAAAACTAAAAAAAAAAAAAAATAAAAAAACAGTTTGGGCCAATTTAAATTTCACTCTAAATAAGGGACGATTCCTCCAGGTTCTTTGAAATTCACCACTTTGTCATAAATAATATTTGCCATGAAAAAAAAAGATTTCAGATGACCATAGTCGGAGCTGATTTAATTTCATTAAAAAATTTTACGAAAACCAAAGAATTTAGTTTTTGTTTTGAACAAGAGTTTATTTCTTTAGTCACAGTTGTAAATAAAAGCATTATTTTTAAAATAAAAGATTTCCCCTTCTGGAAAATGATTTGAGTGCCGACTGGCTCTAAAAAGTAATTTTTTTATGTGCACCAATTTCCACCACATTTAAAAAATATGATTGAAAATTGGTTGACCTGTAGTTTTGGCTGTCAACTGATACCTGTAGCACAAAGATTGGATACGTAATAAAAACAAATAATTAAGTTTCATAAATAAAAACGTTTCTTGTCCCCATTGTAAACAATTTTTACATTGTATATAACTATTGTGACCTATGAAGTTATACAGTTAAAAGTAATAATATTTATTGACATAGTAAGTACCCACCTATATATTTATTGGCTATTGTTACAAGTCAATGCAATGTGTTAAAAACATATTAATGGTAAATTTACTATAAAATATTAAATTATAAAAAACTCATACACCTGTTTTACATATGCGCAAATTGATTGTAAAATCAGATAAATTAGATCCAATTTCGATAAACAAGTTGTCACTCATTTATTTTGAATTTAAACTTTCAATATGTAAGTATTTTAAAAACGGGTGGTACCATCAAAATCATTTAAAGTTTAGCCGTTTTCTTTCGACACTGATCATGGAATCAAAACGCGTTATGATCCGTAAAACAGCCAACAGGAATTGAATAGCTTACAAATATTTAGTTTTCATTGGTTCTTTTCTGATCACAATCCGATTTCACAACTCAAAAGAAAAACACCTTTTGTTTCAAACTTATTTGCAACATAAATAACGTCGGCTTCTTTGACGACGGTAAAAAGATCAAAGAAGTCGACGTCTTTTATGTTGCAAATAAGTTTAAAATAAACTGTATATTTTTATTTGGTCTAATGAAAACTAATGAAAAACACTACATTTTGGTTGACTCTTCCGTACTGTATTTTATACCTGAAATAGTGATTTATTGCTTTCTCTTCTAGTGAAATAGTTATTTACGTAACAAGACCGAAAAGTGATTCTTATATATTTAAACTGTTTTTTTTTTGTTAGAAAATAAACTAAATCTGATGTGTTGGATATTAATCATTTTTTTTATATCCCCCTTGACATAAGACAGTATCTGCCCCTAAATTCATCAACTTTACAAAATTAGTTCGATGTATTTGTTACATATTACATTGGTCAGAGCTATAAAGTGTACAATTTGAAGACCCGAATAGACTAGAACAAATTTTTATAATCTTGAATGGATTAATGTAAATTAGTTTAATACTTGTGTCTTTGTCATCAGGTCCATGCTTCATGTAGGACAGAAAGCATGGTATTCAAGTGTTTCTGTTTTATGTTGTCTCAATTTGTAAATTTTCTTTTTCATTAGCTATATTCTAAGGTGTTTTAAAATTTCTTCCATAAATGGATTAATTTTTGTATTTTTACTTCATTTGGACATTGTATATATTTTAATACGCTGAAAAAACTGAGCTAGTCAAAGTTTTAACTGATATTTTTTCACCAAACTAATATTAATAAAAAGAAATAATATCTATGTTACGATAACTATTATCCTGCAAACAATTATGGCTTCACATACGAATAACTTGATTATTAAAAGGGTCTAATAGCGATTTGTAAACCATTTTCATAAAAAGCATATATACACGATTAGACCGGATTTCGTGCAAAACCTGCGATTAATGCGACAAAAGGGAAGATAATCTCTAGTCTAGATCATCGAAGAGTACAGACCGAAAAATCGGAGTTCCACAGAACTAAAATACCTGGGAAAACTCAAACCGTGTTATAAAGTGGTCAATCTAACCCAACCATGCTTTAAATAAACCTAGGGATAGTGTTGTGAAGTGATAAAGTGCAACATCTGGAGCCTATAAACATTTTTATCATAAGGATAATAGAGGAAGGATCGTCTTTGACCCGCTGTCATGTGTTAAGAAGGGTAACGTTAGTAATAAATCCAAAAAGTCATCAATGTGAACAAAAATGAGTGACAAGAACTGTAATATTTGTAGATCGTTGATAACCGGTGGTCGCAGACCTGCTATTTCTTGAGATGGCTTTGACGACAATCATTATAATTTACAGTGTCTAGATATACCACAAGATTTTTTAAAATCAAAAACAATTCCAGGATGCTTATGGTACTGTGATGCTTGTATCACTATAAAAAAAATGAAAATGCGTATCAAAATACAACCAAGGAATTTATAGAAAAGGCTATCAATAAAATGGACGAGGAATTTATTTCTATGAAAAACCGTCTTTTAGAAACAATATGTAGTTATAAAAGTGAGTATCATGCTGAAAGTAATAAACCGACTTTCTTACAAATAGTGAGCAAAAAACAAAACCGCTTTTATAATAAAGCCAAAAAATATACAGCAAAATATCACGGTTACAAAATAAGAAGTGCTCCAAAGTATTAAACCCCAAGGGGGGGGGGAGGAAAAAGGGGGGGGGGGGGGGGGGGGGGGGGGGGGGGGGGGGGGGGGGAGGGGGGGGGGGGGGGGGGGGGGGGGGGGGGGGGAAAAGGGGGAAGGGGGGGGGGGGGGGGGGGGGGGGAGAAAAAACAAAAAAAAAGGAAGGGGGGGGGGGGGGGGGGGGGGGGGGGGGGGGGGGGGGGGGGGGGGGGACCCCCCCCGCAACAAAAAAAAAAAAAGGAAAAGGAAGGAGAAAAAAAAAAAAAAGGGAAAAAAAAAAAAAAAAAAAAAAAAAGGGGGGGAGAGAAAAAAAGAGGGGGGGGGGGGGGGGGGGGGGGGGAAAAAAAAAAAAAAAAAAAGAAAAAAAGGAGAAAAGACAAAAAAAAAAAACGCCAAAAAAAAACAAAAAAAAAAAAAAAAAAAGGGGGAAAGAGGGAAAAAAAAAAAAAAAAAGGGGAAGAAAAGGAAAAAAAAAAAAGAAAAAAAAAAAAAAAAAACAACAGGGGGGGGAGAAAAAAAAAAAAAAAGAAAAAGGGGGGGAGGAAAGGGGGGGGGGGGGGGGGGGGGGTTAAAAAAAAAAAAAAGGGGGGGGGGGGGGGGGGGGGGGGGGGGGGGGGGAAAAAAAAAAAAAAAAAAAAAAAAAAAAAAAAAAAAAAAAAAAAAGCGCACAAAAAAAAAAAAAAAAAAAAGAGAAAACAAAAAGGGGAAAAAAAAAAGGGGGGGGGGAAAAAGGCCGCCCGGCCCCCCACCAAAAAAAAACAAAAACCAAAAAAAAAAAAAAAAAACAAACCAAAAAAAAAAAAAAACCAAAAAAAAAAAAAAAAAAAAAAAAAAAAAGGGGGAAAAAAAAAAAAACAAAAAAAAAAAGGAGAGAAAAAAAAACAGGGGGGAGGGGGGGGGGGGGAAAAAAAAAAAAAAAAAAAAAAAAAAAAAAAAAAAAAAAAAAAGAAAAAGGGGGGGGGGGGGGGGGGGGGAAAAAAAAAGGGGGGGGGGGGGGGGGGGGGGGGGGGAAAAAAAAAAAACAGGCAAACCCAAAAAAAAAAAAAGGGAGGGAAGGGAAAGGGGGGGGGGAAAAAAAAAAAAAAAAAAAAAAAAAAAAAAAAGGGGGAGAAAGGGGGGGTTTAATAAAAAAAAAAAAAAAAAGGGAAAAAACCGTGGGCAAAGGGATTTAAAACAATAAAAAAAAAAAAGGGGAATGGGGTTTCCTCCAAAAAAAACCTAAAAAGGAATCCAATTAAAGGGCAAAAAAGGAAGGGGAAAGGGGGGGGCGGGGAGAGGGGGCCCCCGCCCCCAAATTACCACACGCGGCTCCCCCGATTTGGGGGCGCGCGGGGGGGGGCAAAAAACCCAAAAAGCCCAAGGCAAGGGGGCTGTGGTTAAACAGTCAAATCCAATGTACCAATCACTAAAGTAAAACACAAACAACGGTGGTCTTTTAATAAGTTGTGATAATAATGAAGACAATCTGAAGTTAAAGAAAATGCCGGACGAGAGACTGTCTAGAAATTACAAAATCAATGAAATTAGAAACCCAAGACCTCGAATAAAAGTTGTCGGTATTACTGAAGACTTTGAAAAGAACGAATTAGCGATGCTGTTAAAATCTCAGAACAGTGTGAAAATTAAAGAAGATGGTGAATGTAAGATAATTAGGTTGTGGAAAACGAAGAAAAGAACTGATATCTACCAAGTCATTGTTGAACTTGATTTTGACAATTATAAGAACACTATGTGTTGACGTTGACAATTAAGAAACGATGGTTTCTTAATTGTCGGATTAGATAGCTGTCAGGTACTTGATGGAGTCGACTTGACACGCTGCTTTAAATGTTGCGGTTATAATCATTCTTTCTCTAATTGTGGAACCAAAACTTGTTGTCCCCGTTGCTCCGAAGAGCATGAGGTAAAACATTGTAAGTCCGAAACTGTAAATTGCATTAAATATTGTATTAATTATAATAAGTTAAATGTAAAGTCAAATTCTAATGTTGAAATTGATTTAAATCACACAGTGTGAGATACAAATTGTACAGTGTACAAACAAAACTGGATTCGTTAAAAAATGCAATATTTGGCACGCAATAGCAACCAGTTACTGGAGATAGTAAAATCATGAACAATGTCAATGCCTCTATTACTCCTATGGGTAATTATGACCATACTCCTGTCCTTGACGCTACCAACCTTTTATTTAATAATAGACAAACTCTAAATATTATATCAAAACGTTCGTGGACTCAATACTAAAACTACAGACTTATACTCATTTGATTAACATATTATTGTATATAGTGAGCCGTGGCTGAGTTCCAATGTTCTTGACTTATTTTATAATAAATATAATATTTTTGATTTTTTTTTGATAAATCATTCTCAGTTACTGTTTTAAATCTGGACTCAATTAACAAAAGTCTACTTGCCGTGGACATTATAGCTCTGAAAATTTCACTTAATAAAGAACAATCTTTAATCGATTTTTGTGCATATAATCCCCTCAACATAACTATTGAAATTTATAAATCACTTTTCAATGAATTTTTAAATTTATATTCAGTCTATGGTAACAACATTATTATAATGGGTGATTTTAACATTGCAAGATATCGCGAAAGTTTCAATTTAACCCAAAACCCTCCCAGGGTGCAACAATTAGAACTTTTCTGTGCTTTTCTGAATCTAAAGCAATGTAATCTTATCGCTAACAATAACAATAGAATATTAGACTTGCTCTTAAGCAATCTGAATTGTTCAGTATCGAAATCATATGAACATGAACTAAGTGAGGATTTGCATCACCCGGCACTGCTTATTACATGTGAAGTAACTACAGATCTGACTTCTTTTGCACACAGTAATACAACTCCCAGCTTCAATTTTAAAAAAGCCGATTTTTCGTCACTGTATGGTAGTTTGGGCAGCACCAATTGGAACTGCTTACTAAATATTATGGATACTGATCAAGCATTACAATTATTGTATGATATTATTCTTGAGAGAATGACTTTATGTGTCCCAAAAACCTATCCAAAAACGAATAAATATCCTCCATGGTTTGCAGACGATATAATTCGAAACCTTAAACGTAAAAATAAAATCTGGAATAAATATAAAAAAACTAAAAATGAAACGCTTTATGAAAATTATAAGGATCAAAAATTAAAACTGAATGGATGAGTCATATAAAAATATTTCCTTGAAATTGAGAACCTGAAAAAAAAATTCAAAAATGTTTTGGCGTATATAACGTCAGATCTAAAACAAGCTTTATACTCAACACTATGACGTATGAAAATGTCATATATGATGATCCCCAAGGTATAGTAGATAAATTTGCAGATTACTTCAAATCAGCATTTACCACATCAAATTGAATTAACCGTGAGACAAATCATGTGCATCAAATGAATGTACATAATGTATGTATTTCGACCATAACAGAGGTTGCAATAATAAGAGGAGGTAGGAAGCTTAAGGTCCAGGTCCAGATGGAATACCTGCTTTTGTCCTAAAAAGATTGTATTTCAATACCTGCTCGCTCTTTATCACATATTTTTAATTTGTTTTTGGTTAACAATAACTTTCCCAGTTTGCTGAAAATGTCTAAAATCTGTTTTGTTTATAAAAAGAATAGCAAAGGAGATAAAAACAATTATCGTCCTATTACAATAATAAATAATTTTTCGAAGTTGTTGGAAATATGACTATATTTTTCCTAATATTTCAAAAAAAATTATCCTAATCAACACGAGTTTATGCCAGACAGGTCTACAACTACAAATCTACTATGCTTAACTCAGTATCTTTGTAAAGCATTGGATAGGGGCGATTAAATTGACGTTATTTACACTGACTTTTCCAAGGCTTTCGACAGGCTTGACCATAGTATCTTATTAAATAAATTAAGGAATATCGGGTTATCTCACGAATTTGTTTCTTTTTTTAACTCATATTTGCATGGTAGATCACAATATGTCTATTACCATGGATACAAGTCTGCCGAATTTACAGCAGATTCAGGAGTCCCCACGGGTCAGTACTTGATCCCCTCTTATTCAACGCTTTTATAAACGATATAGTCAAAGATCTACATTGTCAGTACCAGCTATATGCTGATAATTTATACCACAATAAATTGCGTGGGTGACATAAGACTCCTTATGCTGGACCTGCAAAATATTCACAACTGGTGTTGTAAAATAAAAATAAATTACCTATAAATGCTGGAAAGTGTAATATTGTAGACAAAGTGTGCTCATTAATGTATACAAAATAAATAATTGCTCTATACGAAGGGTTGATACTTTCAAGGGCTTGGGTGTGATATTTGACGCAAAAATGACGTTTGTATCCCACATAAATAGCATTGTAGCTTCGGCATATAAATCTCTAGGATTGATAATGCGCAACTCTAAAGGTTTTAAAAATGCTCATACAAACACTGTTATTCAATTCGTTCGTTAGAAGCAAACTGGAATATGCTGATGTAATTTTCCTGAAAACGACTAATATGAAAATAATAATGTTTTTTTATCTTTATACGAGTCGGTTTCAGGAAAACATAAGGATTTTTTTGCAAATATTACGATTTTTCTCAAACTGTTTATAACAATTGTTTATTTAAGAGAAGTTGTAAATTTTAATGGAAAAAATTCAAAGGAGCATATAGTGAAAAATCCAGAAAAATATACATAATAACCGGCAACTTTGGAGAAAGGAATAAATTTATGAATTGTAATAATATTTTATTACATTCACCGGCGACTTTGCATAATTTGCAAGCATCGTTGGGAAATGTCATAAATCAATAAGTTTTCCACACTTTTACTGATGATTATAAAAAATCCCCATGATCCTTTACAGAAAGTGATAAATCATAATAAGTATGTTAGACAATATGCGGATTCGGTAAATACCCAGAAGAAAATGGTCAGAACTAATAATGAGCAAATAAAATGTCCAATATCCGAAATATCTATTTTCAATTAGTATTGCACATCATAATATACCCAAAACTAGTTCTGACTATATTATAATTACTAGTTGTACAGGATATAAATATTATAAAAAAATATGTAGCTTACAAATACAACAAAATTTTATTAGTTTCGAACATGTTTATTATTGTTTTCACTGTGTTTCTTGTCCTACAATAATCATTCGAATTTATATCATTCCTCATAATTCTCCTTGCCTTTCATTTAATTTTCGATCACTGACCCTGAACTGTGACCTTCACACATTTAAAATTATTACAAATATGTGATGCGGCCGGCACATAACTTTTTTATACAAGTACATATCATCCTGATCTAAAATAATCATTCTGCTTAATTCTTCACTTACCTCAGTTATATTTTAAAAACGTACCTTGAACTATTTCATAAAAATTTAATAATAATTAATTATTATCGTCCTTCGATACTGTCAATAATAATTGATGTCATATATTTTAATAATTTCTTCTTATTGACATTGACATTTTTGTAACTAAATTAGATAATTCAAATGTCAAACGGCCACATTTATCCTAACCCCATTTTATGAGGTCAAATGCGTACAAAATTTCAGTTTACATCAGCTTTATTTAAGTACTTGGAAAATATATTTTATTCGCTTGATATAGTAGATATGATTTATAATCTTTCATCAAGAATATATTTTTTTGTAAAGGCAAATACAAAAAAGTTTAGGTCCAGTGGACCCCCTCAGCTGGCCAATTTTGCTCATCACCGAATTTTTCATTGTCTTTGACCATAGAACAAGTGTACCAAATTTGAAAGCTATATCTCAAAAACTGTGGTTGCTATCGCGATACTACAGACATGTAGACAGATTTTTTTCCATAAAGTTATGTTTTTTCATTATAATTCGTCGAGATTCGTCCAGAAATGCAATAAAAAATTTTAATTTTTTTCTCGAAATTGTACCTTTTTTCTTCTTTCATTCATTATGTCTCGTCTGGTGGTACCGCATTCATCAAATTTAATGTGTCACCTAAAATGTTGTTGATAATCTTAACTGCTAAATTTTGGAAGTCTACCATTAGTATTTTTTGAGCTATCGCGGATACACATATACACACACACACACACACACGCACCGACAGACATCATTTGGAAATAGTCAGAATGGATTCAGAAGGGATCAAAACATATAATCAATCAAAATCTAGACGTCGCAAAAATTCACCATTACTATACTTCCTTATATTAGGTATACGAAAGTAAAAACGGACATTTTAGGGCAAGGAAAATTAGTTACACCACAAAATGTATGCGCAATGGGCTCGGTACCGGTTAGTGGAACATATTTATTGCATTATCCAATGATTGTTGGAGATTATGCAAAATAACCGATTAAATTGATTAATATTTAAGAATTTATCACATTGTCCAAACAGCATTGGAGATTTTTCATAATGACCGGAGAAAGTAATAAAAACAATATTATTTCTCAAATTAACCCAAGTTATTGGGAGTTATGCATATTCTCCGATGATTATGTAGAATACCCAGTTAATCACATTCGCCGTAACACATAATACTCTTTGTTAAGTCTTCAAACAAGTTGACAGAGTCTTTGATAAATCAACATTGTTAAACATTTTTCATGCAAGGGATTGATAAAAATGGTACTTTTGATAAGTTATGAATTTTTTACGGCAAAAATATAGCTTTTAAAATAATATATCATAGGATCAGATTTATCAGTTATTAAAATATCCTCCTTTTGTACATACTTTTTTTTGGTTTACGATAAATAATCTTCAAGATATCTTAACTTTAATTCTGCTGATATCCCGATGAAATTGAAAAAAATTTTTTTTAGACCTGTAAAAATTTGAATTTAAATTGTTTAATTTTTTTGCATACTTGTTCTGCCGGTCAAATCTAAAACATTGGATCATTAAACTCAATTTTTAATTCTGAACAACTACCAAATATTATCAACCACAACCTAATTACTGTCAACTTCTCACCTCATTTTCTTGGACTATGGGTATGTATTTGTTCGGAGAAGAGAAATGCAGTTACAAATAAAATGAAGTAATAAAAATGGTAACAGTTTATTTTAAATTTTTGATAAATATTGTCAACAAAATTAATCTTCATTTTTTATAAACCTAAGTCTTAGAGGACCATTTGGTGTATACATTGGATGTATAAAGTAGTCCAAGTTTTCATGGTGGTATTCCAGTGTATAATTTCTTATAATCTAAACACAGAGAAAAAAAAATCAGTTTGATAATACATTTTTAGGTTTTATCACATTTCATTTCGATATTTTCTACAAAGGGCACTTCTTTATATTACCTGAGCTAGAAGAGTTTGCAGTTCTAAGTCAGCGAATCTTCGTCCAAGGCACATCCTTTTTTCCAAAACCAAAAGGTAAGGAGGCGAACGGATGATATTCTTTAAAAAAAGGAAGAATATTTAAGCCATCGTTCTGGAAGGAATTCCTTACTTTTTGGAAAATACTCCTCTTGATTGCTTATGACATAATGTTGAAAAATCACTTGCACCTACATAAATATTATATTATCATTATCAGCATTTTAATTTAGATCTTATAGTTGTAAGTGAGGAAAACTTAAATAATACTTAAATAAACCAGAAATTCAAAAAATTTCTGAATTAAAATGATAATCGTTTAATTCAATTAGTAAATTATTATAGTACATTTTATATATCGAAAATACAAATATATGCCATAATTTAACAAATATTACTTCTTTTAGAGTTCGGCTCGCCGCGACAGAAATGCTTCAACCAGATCGCAGACATGTAAAATTTTGTATCTTGGCCATGCTTAACGAACCGGCAGCGTATTTGGCCAGTTATAAATCTTTTATCTGTTCTGCGGTTATAAACATGCTGTCGAATGTCGATGGATGATGATGTGCTGTTGGCAATTATTTCTTCACTTTATAAGAAAATATGAAAGAATAGGAAATACAATGTCCAATCAGTTAAAGCACAGAGACTCGCATGTGGAAAGTTTCACACATTGTTTACTGTTCTCAGAAACTACAACTTAAGATTTTTTTTGTACTTTAGAATGACGAATTTTGTTCGTACGTATACGAAGGATAACTGATACAAACGACATTAATCAATAACGCCACCTTAGTGGAAGAAAGGCTTGTAGCACAGAGAACCTGTGGCTTATAGTGTTCTATAGACGGACAACAGGGCACGACAAATGTCATAGACGCGATTTGTTACGACCTGAACTCTAGTATGGCCACCTACATAAGAAACAATGGAAGTGTCCAAAATGCAGCTCAGAGCGTTCTCAGTTCGCAAGCATGGCTTTAGTCTTAAGTAAAATAAACTCATTTTAAATACCAAAGACTATACCCAATATACCTACTGTTCAACCATTTAAAATCTACTAAATCAAAAATGATCTTTGAGGATAGGCTTAGCGATATCAAATTGAACGTGTTAGAGCTGTAATGGCACATCAGTTATGTTACATATTTCACTAGCTTTAGAGTTGCATTCTTGCCTTAACCATCTCGCTCAAAGGTAATCTTCGATTCTGTGAATTGTATTAAGAAAAGTAAAAATGTCCAATAACAATTTTATACTGTTTAGAGCCGATCTTTCCATCTCCTATTAAATTTGTTCGGTAGACGGTTTCTTTGGATACAATTGTAACAATAATTGTATCCATGGAACTTATTAATCAAATAAATTTAATTGATAGAACGATCGGCCCTTAATCTTCTTAAAAATAAATTAGGCTACCCTACAATAAGGTCCACTTCAAATATTAATTAACACATCTATTGTAACCATATATCTAGACTGTAACTGGAGATCTGACAAACTTACAAGAGGGCGTGGCATGAGAAATAAATGCGTTTCATCTGTGCCAGTATATTATGAATATGATTAGGTTTCTTAATTTTTTCTCGAATTTTGGGAATGAGCAAAGAGTTTCATTACTTCTGCACCTTCTTTACTTCACATTAATCGTTACGCAGTTTTATTCAGAAAACTGATGCCACGCCCTCAGCTATTTCAAGTTTGCGTTTTCTAAATTCATTACTATTGATTCTTACCCCTCTAGGTATATGATATCCACCTATTATACAATCATTTGTCGTTTGTCTGCCATTGCCAATAACAACAGGGTACATTCTGAAAATATTAAATTAAATACGTAGGTATATGTTTGAAACAACAGTATTTTGATATATCAGTGATACCCTACTACCCTACTTTATACTGTCTTTTAATTTACTGATTATTAATTAACATTACATATATAAAAATTTGGCAGAGACAGCAGTAATCCAATCCTTATCGCTATCACTGTATAAAAATAAAACGTCGACTACTGAACTACTCAAGGCTCTTTTATCGCAGTGATAGAGAACATTAGATGCAATTATTTTTAATACGAAAAACTCTCAAGCGATTTTGCACTAACAAGTATTAATTAGGAATGCAGTATGTTTACATAATCAAATAAGTGGTAACGAAATTAAAAAAAAGCACGAAATGTGTGTTAAGGTAATATACATTTTAAAATATGTTTGTTTCTGTTCATGGGCGTCGCCTCCAAAATTTCCAGAGAGCAGAGCAATATTTTTTAGAATAATTTGGAATTTGTGTATGGATGACTGAAAAATTGCAATAAAATTTATTTGTGAATGTTAATTTACCCAGTTGTCTTTAATTATTTAGCATTGTAATTAATTGCTTTTCATTACAGGACCATATATTAATGAAAAATATTCATTATCTGCTAAAAGACAAGGGGAGCTCTCTGGTCTCCCTTGGCGATATTCATCGTGGTGCATTTTCAATGTCACAAAATGCATGTCGAATAGAGGTCTGTGAATTTAGCACCACAATCATAGGTGCTAATTGCGAAACCTACACCATCATTTAGCACTCATTAAGCACCCTCTGAATATGTAAAAGAATAGGAGTGCTAATTTTTAACAAAGTTATTAACAATTTTATATTTTTGGTGCTAACTTCACATCAGCACCACAACCATCGGTGCTAATTGCAAAACTTATACCATCATTTAGCACCCATTTAGTACCCGCTGATTATGAAAAAAAACAGAGGTGATAATTATTGTTTTAACAAAGTAATTATTTTTTTTTAAATGTTAGTGCCTACCTCACACCAGCATTAGAACCACCGGTGCTAATTGCGAAACTTATACCATCATGTAGCACCCTCTGCATATGTCGAAAAAACAGAGGTAATACTTGTTTTAACATAGTTATTAACAATTTTTTAATTTTAGTGCCAACTTCACACCAGCATTACCATTACTAGTGCTAAATACGAAACTTATACCATCATTTAGCTCCCATTTAGCACCCTCTAAATATGCAAAAAACATAGGTACTAATTGTTTTAACAAAGTTATTAAAAATTTTATAATTTTAGTGCCAACCTAGTGCCACCTCAGCACTACAACCATCATCGGTGTTAATCTTATCTTATTTAATACCTTCTTAAGGCTCTATTATTTGTATGTAATAAAATCGCCTAATTAATTAATTACATGCGCTTTTAAATTAAAATTCAAAAATCTAAAAACAAAGTAATTAAAATTGTTTTAATTACATTTTAAATGTATTTTCGGATAGGCACAATGACCGTATGTAAATAAGATACTACTTTTTAATTCGTTATTATTGTTATAATGAGTTAATGTTGCTTAAAAGGAATACAGTATATACAAAGTGCATACATGCATTTTGTGTTTTTTCTAATTTAAATTTATTTTTTATTACCTCGTACTGATTCTGGTAATTTGATATAAGCAGAAAACTGTCATGTTTGACATTGCTGCAAAAGACAATTTTATATCAGAGAAATTTTCCTCTAGTTTTGAGAACGGAATTAGAGAGTATTCCGAAATGTCAACTCTTAATCATTTAAAATATTTTACATTTAAGTTTCTTTATTCAGACTAATATTTTTTTTTAGGTGTGAGACATTTTTGGATAGGAAGAAACATTCTTTTCAAAAACCAACCTCTGACTAATCTTTCTGGCGCAGAGGTTTATTTAACAATTTCTTAAAATAATTTATAGGACAGTGGCTTAATCCCTAAAAGTGAGAAAAAACATAGGATACCCAAATAAATAACTATAAACAATATTTTAATGACTTGCTCAAAACAATTTGCACCTATGTTTTTCATATTCAGACGGTGCTAAATAGTATAAGTTTCGTAAGTACCACCAAATTCAAATTCAAAACATTTTTATTAACAATTGATGGTTGTAATGCTGATGTGAAGTTGGAACTAAAAATTATTAAATTATTAATAACTTTGTTAAAACAATTAGTACCTCTGGTTTTTTAAATATTCAGAGGGTGCTAAATGGTGGTATAAGTTTCGTAATTAGCACCGATAGTTGTAGTGCTGTTGTGAAGTTGGCACTAAAATTTAAAAAATTATTAATAACTGTTAAAACATTTTTTTCTTTATCTTTTTTGGGACTAACTATCACATGAATAATTCTTCGCTATCTAAAAAGTACAGTTAGTTCAGACAATATTTTGTTAACTCTGTTTTTTTGCATATTCAGAGAGTGCTAAATGGATGCTAAATGTTAGTATAAGTTTTGAAATTAGCACTGATGGTTGTGGTACTGGTGTGAAGTTGGTACCAAACATATAAAATTGTTAATAACTTTGTTAAAACAATTAGCACTTACGTTTTTTTGCATATTAAAGGGTGCTAAATAGGTGATAAATGATTGTATAAGTTTCACAATTAGTACCGATGGTTGTAATGTTGGTGTGATGTTTGCACCAAAATTGAAACATTTTTAATAACGGTTAAAACAATTAGTACCTGTGTCTTTAATATTCATAAGGTGCTAAATGGGTGCTAAATGATAGTATAAGTTTCACAATTAGCACCGATGGTGGTAGGGCTGGTGTGAAGTTGGCACCAAAATTATTAAATTATTAATAATAACTTTGTTAAAACAATTATCACTTGTTTTCTTTGCATATTCAGAGGGTGTTAAATGATGGTATAGATTTCGCAATTAGCACCGATTGTTGTAGTGCCAAGTTCACAGAACTGTTGCTAATCATTTAATCTGAGAACCGGACTAAACAATTTTAGTGAAATATTGCACACTTCAGAAAGGCACAATTATATTTTCAGTGGAAATTAAGGTCTTTAGTTTACTAGGTACTAGGTGAAAATTACAGTTGAAAAAATTCGTTGTTTTACCAGCTATTAGGAAGCATCTCTAGAGTAATATTTGTTCGCATTTTATTTTTTTTAGATTAAAGGGTTCTGATTTACCATATACACTGCAATACTTGCAATCAAAATTCACATTGTTATGTATAATGTGTTTATAGAAATTTCACATATCGTGATGTATATTTTATGCCTTTTTATAATACTGGGGTTCCTATAATTATTACTTTTCATTACTACACTTCAATGAGAAATATTTTCTAATAATTATTACCTCATTGTTTCTTTGATACATGCTTTTAAGTAATGCATTTGTTCTAGTCTTTCATTAGTAATTATAGTTTTGCAATTTGGCAATATCTTCATAATTTCTTCCTTTAGAATATGTTGTTTTTGTGGGTGAATTGCCAGCTGATATAAAACCGATGCGGCAGCATTTGATGTCTGTAACATAATTAAAAAAAAAGAAATAAGCAGTCTTATACTAAAAGAATAGAAAAATTATAGTATCAATAACTAGATACTAATTTTTCTAATTTTAAAGAAAACTTATTTTATTATGCAAGACATACAGGGTGCAACATAGTGAAATGTCATAAATAAAGGAATTCCTTGTCCAAATTTAAGAGTATTTTGTCATATAAACATTTGTTCTTAGAACTTTTTTTTCCAAGATACAGCGCGTTAAAGTTTTCAAAAAAAAAAATTTAAATGTATTTAAATATTGAAACGGAATTTTGTGTGTACATCACATGTGTAAATTGGCATTCAATGTGAAACAATGAAACCCAAACTTTAACCAGAGATATGGGGTATGCCGATTACATTTTCGCCAAGAATTGTAGCACGCCACTGAAACAAATGATCTCAACTTTTTTGCGTAGCTAGGGTTGTTATTGGCCTAATTTGTTCTAACTACACGTAACTCGTGTGCAAAATTAAAAAAAAACACAAATTGGACAAAAATTATTATTTTTTATTAAAATAAAATTTATTAGTAAACCCAAATAAAACAAGAAATTTTTAATGGATTATTTGATAAGGATGATGTTACAAGAGGTGTTCGAAATGACGTCACTGTGTCTCAATACACGTTTCGATACGTCTTCTTACAGATGCTCCACTCTGTCAAATATTTCTGGACTCTGGCGAATTTGCTGGCACCTTCCTTCGATCCTATGAAGAAGCGTTTGTTCATTAGAAGTAGGGACTGCATAAACATAAGATTTTAAACGATCCCGTAATAAAATTTTAAACAACCCCATAATGCTAATCCAGAGGATTGAGGTTTAGGAAGTGAAATGACCATGCTATCGGTCCCTCACGACCCAATCATGGAATAGGATAAGTTTCATTGGATATCCTCGTACGATCAAGGAAAAATGAGGTAGAGCACCATCGTGCATAAAAAAATACGTTGCGTACTGCTCTTGGAATATCCTCCATTAGGACTGGCAAATAATATTGAAGAAAATTGAGGTAAGATTCTTCATTCAGGGTAGAATAAATGAACCAATTAAATAATTGTTAACAATTCCAGTCCAGATGTCAATCGAAAAATATTGTATGTTGATGCCTCGACTCAATTATCCCGTGAGGATTTTCATCGACCTATAAGTGGCTATTATGAAAATTTATAATGACATCCCTATTAAATCCAGTTTCATCCGTAAATAATACAGAAGAATGAAACAAAGGGTTGCAATTATATTTCTGTGCAAACCATGCTTGTCTCATAAGCGGTATTGCATCTTAGGGATGCAGCGCCTGAACCCTTTGTAAAAGATAGATATATAGACTGCTTCTTAAAACGCGATCAACCGTCATGGACATCGTGTTTCTGCAATTGCTTTTGTGCTAATACTATCTGGATAACGAACGTCGGATTCAATAAGATTCATAAAGTTTTTCAACTTCTACATTACCATTAGCATGCTCACAAATAAAATGCATTATGGTCATTTCCTCAAGAGAGCAAATAATTTTTTAAATGTAAATCGACAATTCACATCAACAAAGTTAAAATAACGCTAATAACACTGTTAAACACACAATTTGTGACATGGATATTTTCAGTGCTTCTGATGTATTTCGGTACGCTGAAAACGAATTTTTCTATCACCCATACATTTTTAGTAAAACACAATTTACATTATATTTATATCAACATTTTTATATTTAGCAAATTCCTACAATGTATCTTGCGGCAAAGAATATAACGTGTTAAGATCAGTTAATTCCTCTTTATTACATCTAAGAAGTGTGCATTATCAGACTACCAGCATTTAAACTTATTGCATTTCGAATTGGGCTTAATGAAAAATTTTGTTAGAGCAGTGGATAGGAACGGAAGAGATTTTTTTGCATTTAAAACAAACATTTCCTAGAATTAATGAAGCACAAATTAAAGAGGGGATCGCAAATAAGAGAAATAATGAAATATAGTGAATATAATGTTAAATGAAGTTGAAATAAAAGCTTGGAAAGCTTTTAAAACAGTTGTAATAAATTATTTTGGAAATGTTAGAGCAGAAAGAGATTGTAAGTGAATTTCATAAAGCCTGCAAAGAAATGGGATGTAACACGTCTTTAAAAATTCATATTCTGGATTTTCATCTTGATTTTTCCCGGAATATTTTTGGATTTTCATCTTAATTTCTGCCGGAAAATTTGGGTGCAGCAAGTGATGAACATAGGTAGCGGTTCCACCAGGACATTTCTGCCATGGAAGAGGATACCAAGGTAAATGGAGCCCTAGTTTGCTTGCTGATTACTGATAGACATTAATAAGGGATGCCTCAAAATTAAAATGTCATCGTAAAACATCCGCAGCTACATTGTGAAGAGTGTTTAATGATAATAATAATACGTATATCGCTAAATTTCCTTACAAAGCAACAACATTTCGTAGCACATAAATGACGGGTGATAGAGAAAATCTGAGGTCATTTTCTGCTTTTTGGCAAATCTTACATATGATACACCATGTTTTACCCGTGTGTCACAAAAAATAAGTTCGTTTTAGTTTACTAGTGTAATCTAAATGACAGGTGCCTATTTTTTTACGTGGTAAAATTATTGGCGCTTTTATTGGAACAATAAATGACTACGAACTTTATAAATTATCAAACGATAAAAGCTATGCAAAAAACAAGACATCATTTTTGTTCAAAATTAAATTTGCATTCGAAATAGGTATTGCAAAAAATATCTTCAGTGACGTGCCATAATTCTTGGCGAAAACGTAACCTGCATAACCCATACCTACGTCAATAGTTAATGTTGGAGCTTAATTTTTCTCACGTTGAGTTGAATGCTATTTTACTTATGTGTTATACAGACAAAATTGCGTGTCAATATTTTCATTTGTTCAAAAGATATTTAATTTTTTTTTTTTTTGAAAACTTTAATGTTCTGTATCTTGGGAAGGCTCTAAGGACAAATATTTATGACAATATTCTTAAATTTGCACAAAAAATACGCTTCTTCATTTATGAAATTCCATTGTAATTCACCCTATATATTGGAAATTACTTATGCGAGGAATCTGACCTATAGGATGTTTTCAGTGTCTTTTTGAATCATCCGGTTTAACTGTCAACTAGTGAAACATTCCAACGAACGGTAAAATTTAGTTTAAAATTTATTTTTAACGATGCGTATTTATAAACATACCACGTAAGTAAATATATTGCATTTTAAATACTTGAACATAAGGCTGCACTCTGAATTGCAACAAATGCATAGAAATATAATGAACTGCATTGCTTGGAATAATAATAAATGAAAACCTTCAACAAACGCTCTCAACTTTAAATTCATAATGATTTCACGTTCTGCTAAATTATTCAATACATAATTATGGAACTATGTAAATCTAATTAGTTTACGTTGCAAGTTTATAAAACGGTGTAAAATTTATGTTTTAATAGGATAAAACAATTGTTTTGATACAGTTACATTTTATTTAAAAATAACCGTTGTGTAAAATAAACTTAGAATACAAAATGAATCATTTACAATTTATTTATTTTTTAAAATTCTACTGTGGAATGATAAAAGCATATGACCTTAAGTTCATACTTCGCTAATTTAACGTTTTTTGCATTTTTTTCATTCAATCTTGCATCGTAGATGACTTTGCATTTGAGGAGGATAAATGATATTATGATCATAAGTAGATATTATCTTTTCAGACTAATTTGCTTTTAATTGGATAAAAACTAAAAAACCTTTACAGTGTTCCTGTCGTAAGGAGACACTGTAGATACACATTCATTGGTAAGTGCGTTGTAAATTTATGTGTCGTTGAGATAAAATCTGTAAATTGTGAAATAATTGAGCACAAGAGTAATATTATAAATATCCGTTGACATAATATACAGGAAATATCCAGATATCGGATATTGAAAGGTGACTAAAAATTTCAATAGAGTAAATGGCGTATACGCCGGTGATAGCAGTGACGAAATTTTCATTTATTTGAAATGAATTATTTCCTTATTATGATTTTCTTTATGTAAGAATACACATAAAGCACGAAAATTATGGCTAAAGATAACCGTAATTTATTTAGGTAAAATAATTAACCAATTTTACTTTTAATTTAGGGTCGTCTGATATACAGGGTGCCCGCTTTTCGACCGGCAGCATGGGGATATCTCTTATCTTAAGAGATATGAAATCGATTAAATTAGGGCAAAGTTACGTATTCTTATGCTGATTAATAATCCGATAAGAAATTCGACCTATCATAGTTTTTATGATATTAAAAAAAGTACAAAATTCGTGATTTCCGTTTTTAATTTTTAAATTGAAATCCTATATAACAATATTTTTAAATAAGACATTCTTAAGGTAATTTTTTACGAAGAATCAGAATATGCCATTGCATTTGCCATGGCGTCCAAGATGACAGAGAAACAAGAGTTAAGTTTATTTTTTAGTGTGTGCGCCATATTAGATTTTCATATTTTTGATTGCAGCTTGTTTTCTATTATGATGTATCACACATGATAGTTTAGTTTTACATTTTGGCCGAAATTCAAAATTATTCATTTTTGCGAAGGATGCTTAGGAAACAAAATCATCACTTTTGTTTTAAACAAAATGTTGACAGTTCAGGTTAATATTAAGACTCCGCGTTTAGACTTGAGCTTAATTTTATATGATTTTCAAGTGAAAAACATAAAATGCAAGGAATTATGCTAGAATTTATTGCTCGGATTAGAACAAAACGAGAACAAAACAACGAAAAGAACAAAATGGAGAATTATGACAAATGCTCAAATAGTTCACTTTCAAACCCAACTGTACTCATTTTCTAAGAATTAAAACTGCTCTACTAATATTTTCCTTCCTTATTTCATATCTAAGGGTGGTGACAATATTTATTCGTAGTTCATCAATGTCGGCTAATACGGTGTGATAAATTTTGTTTTCCAAAGCGCTACACAAAAAGTAGTTTAGTGGTGACAAGTCTGGCGACCCCGCCTCCATTATTTGAATTAACTTTGCTGGGGAACATTTTCGCCAAACACGCATCCACCCTTTCTGGCATTATGGGACGGCGCGCCGCAGATATTAGTCAAATGATTGATACAAATTCTATGGTCAATACAATCTGCCAGAAATTTACGTAACCATCGGCAATAAAATTTCGTCGTAAATGTGTTAACCAATAATTGTTTCGCCCAATAAACCGACCTATACGTTTATCCCAAAGCGCACTTGTGGTCGCAGTTGTTGATATTGACGGAGCTTTTCACCAGACCAAATATGTTCGTTGTGGCGATTAAACATCCTCGATGAATTTGTACTTATCAGTGCATATCACGTTATTAAAAAAATTGGGATTTTCCTGTAATTAATTCGTCACAAATCTACAGAAAGCCATCCGACGATTATTATCTCCAGTATTAAGAACTTGGGTAATGTAGATTTTAAATGACGGTGTCTATGTTTTTTTAGTACCCCCCACACCTGTTGACGTAATATGTCCAGCTCCACCGCAACTTCCTTTGTGAAAATAGAACGATTAACTTATACCTAATGGAGAATTTAATATACAATCTTTGCAATTTATTATAAAAATCATGTTGTAAAATTTCCTCTTCATGTTCAACGAGTCTACCGCCATATTTCCATCTAGTCCTACCGAATGAACCATATTGGCCTAAATTTTCATGAAGGGATAGAAAACATCTCCGCTTTGATTGATGTCTTTCTGGAAAATGTTGGAGATATTATGTTTGTGCAGTAATTTTCGCATTTCGATGCGAAGCATGATAAATTTCAAGAATATCACGCTGCTCTTCGCTTGAAAATCCCATTTTCTTGATCAAATTAGCAGAAATCTAAACACCGAGACCTAAAATTAATCTGAACTGTCAAAATTTTGTTTAAATCAAAGTGATGATAATGTTTCCAAAGCACCCTTGGCAAAATTGAATAATTTTGAATTTCGACCAAAATGTAAACTATCGTATGTGTGATACATCATTGTAATCAGAAAATAAGCCGTATTCAAAAAGGTGAAAATCCTATATGACGCCCATAAGAAAAAATAAAATTGACTATTGTTTCTGTAATCTTAAACGACATGGCAAATGTAATGACATATTCTGAGTCCTTGTAAAGAAGTACCTTAAGAATGTCTTAGTTAAAAATATTTCATCGGTTTTCAATTTAAAATTTAAAAACGGAAATCACCTTCTTTCGTATTTTTTTTCTTTAATATCCTCAAAACTAAAAACGGTAGGTAAAATTTCTTTACAGATTATTGATCAGCATAAGAATACGCAGCTTTGCCCTAATCTAACCTAGTTGTATCTATGAAGATAAACGAGACTCTATGCTACCGATCGAAAAATGGACACTGTATAGGAAAACAGTACTGGTTTAAATGAAATTAAAAGATTTTTACTATGGAAGTATTTTCTAATTTAAACAAGGTATATTTTTTAAAGTACGCAAATAAGAACAATGATCTTGAAATTTAAAGTGTATATTGTTGCATTGGTTACAAGTTCATATACAGAAAAAAAAAACGTTAATACTACTAGAATTAAAATGTTAGAAACAATTGAACCAAAGATGTTAAATTAACTAAATAAACATAAAATATTTTCTTTTATGAAAATCATCAATGTTGTTTTTAAATTTTCCTACCTTATTTTAATAACAAAGTAATTGAATTATAATGAATTTTTAATATAAAAATAAATACGAAAAATTTTAAAATATGTAATGTTATTTATAATTGCTTACCGTATCAATACCAACTAGAAACATGTCTAATGCTAAAATACTAGCGACTTTGGTGTTATTTTCCAAACCCAACACCCTTTGTAAAACTGATATTTCATTTCCTTCATTAGACTTGGCCGAATTATTTAAAGAGTTATTTATATATTTCATACAAATCCTAAAATAAATACAATAACATGTTTTGGATACAATTCTAATATTATTAAATACATTTGGTTTCTCTAAGAAATGGACACATTTGCTCTTCATTAAAATAACGAAAAATGCAAATTTTTTGAAGAAACAACTTAAAAATATATATACTTACTCTCTTATAGTATCTAAGGCATCTATATATTTAACAAATGTTGGTGTTCTGAATATTCTCCAAAATGGCATTTTTAATTCTAAGACAGGTACATTTATGAAGAAGGTATTCACAGCGTCTATTAATTTTTGCGTGTCTGGATGAGAATTTTTATCTAAGCAACCTAATCGAACGTCCAAGGCCACTTTAGCAATAGCTACAAATACAACTCAATTATTTATAAACACTGAAGTACTTTCTACAAGTTTCAAACCAAACCAAAATAAGTTTCACGGATGATAGTTAAAACAATCAGGTTCTATGTCAACTGAATTATCAGAAGATGATTAATACTTAGTTTTAGACAACTTAAAGATGATGCCAACTTGCATCAACTATAATGTCCATATAATGGTTGGATTCTTCTGGAAAGAACTTACGTATTGGTATTACACTAATGGTTCTATAGACATATTTGTGATAATTATTTCTTTTGCAATATTAAAACAGTTTATAAAATCTTATTTGAAATTTTCATTACTATAATTATTAACAAAAACATCAATTTTTAAAAAATTGCAGTCTGTTAGAACACAGGTACTTTTAAATTTACAGTTTTTTGAAAATTCTGTCAATTAAGGTCGATACAATACAGGGTGTTCCACCTAAGACCTTCAGGGCTTATGAACTTTTAGGTTTGAAAGTATTTATAAAACAAAAGTGCGAAGAGGAATATTTAATTGGATTGTAGAGGTCGATACTGAAACATTTAGACATCTAATAAATAAGGAAGAGCAAGTATTACACGTTGGATGGAATAACTGCAATACATATGAATATTTCTAGGTAAAAAGGTGTTTTAAATGTAGAGGATACAATCACGAGGCTTAAAACTGTAAATAAAAGGTTTCGTGTACACTATGTGCAGAAGAACACTACAGTAGTGCTTGCAGAAGTGAAAATAAAAAGTGTGTGAATTGTGTTAGAGCAAATGAAAAACTAAATCTTAACTTGAATATCCAGCATGTTGTTTTTGATAGGAAATGTGAGTGTTACTTAAAAATTGTTGATTCAATAAAGAAGAAGATAGCCTATAACGAATAGCAACCACAGGATGATAGTGCGCTATTTCTGTCTTGTATGAACGCTGAAAGTTACTATAAAAATAAAGACCAAATATCAGAGTATGATTTAAATATAAACCCTTGATTCTGTGTCTCACTGAAACATGTATTACTGAAAATTTTATTGACAGTGGATTAGAATTAAAAGAATATAACACCGTTCGTTGTGCCTCGAGCAGCCGTCACACAAGTGGGGTATTAATATTCTTTAAAAGGGCATAAAATTTGACAATGTAAAAACATCAATTCTAGATGTAAATTTTTGGTTATCATCTGTTGATATAAAAGTTAAAAATGCCCTATATAGTGTGACTGCTGTTTATAGATCGCCTAGTGATAATATAACACTTTTTTTAACAGGTTTTTGCAATGGCTTGATGTTGAGAAAAATAATACATATAGTATAATACTCACAGGTGATTTTAATATTGATTTTTCCAAAAACGATTATGTAAAAAAGAAGGTTTAAAGAAAGTATTGAGAATTATGGCATGAAACAGTTTATATAAAATTTTACTAGAGTAAGGAGTAATTCTAGTAGCCTAATTGATCTTGTTGTCAGTAATGATTATACAATAAATGCGTATGTAGAGCAAAATTATGTCATAATAGACCATTCAATAATTCAAGTAAAAGTAGAAAACGGTAGAGATTTATCAAAATATCAAACAAAGGAAATTAGATCTCGGATCAATTTTGACGAAATGACAAATTTGTTAATTGAACATGAATGGGAGTATTCTTGCACAGATGTAAATATTGTTAGTCAGACATTTGTAAATAACATATTAGATATACTAAATATAGTATCACCAAAAAAAATTAATAAAAGTAAAGGTAGCTGAAAATAGATGATTAGATGATAAGTGTCGGGAAGCTATTGCAATTAGAAATAGGGATTACAAAAGATTTGTTTTTACACGCGAGGATGAGGATTGGAATTACCACAAGCAGACAAGAAACAGTACTGTAAAAGTTATCAAGGAAGCGAAAACAATATTTTATGATAGAAATATAGATAGTAATAAGTCAAATCCAAAATTAATGTGGAAAACCTTAAAGCAGTTAATTAAAAAAAAAAGCGTGGAACACCCTCTGCAAAGTTTGAGCTGTAATGAAGTAATATATATTATAACAATTTGGCGGATGTATTGAATCAGTATTATGTAGGTAGTATTGAAAGTATTATCATAAGCATAGGGACAGTCGATATTGATATAATTAATGAATCTATACTGGGTGTAAATTCTAGCATGACATCATTTAATGCTATAACCCTACAAGATCTAAATAAAATAGTGACTAAACAGAGAAAAATATAGCACTGATGAAATCAGACGTGATATCATAAAAAATCTTTTTTCACAGTATCCTTTTTTTAAATTTGATTAATTTGAGTCTGGGAAAGGGTGTTATGCCTGAATGTTTTAAAACATCTGTAGTGGTACCTATACCAAAAATACCCAATACGAATCTGGCCGAACAGTTAAGACCAGTAAATATGTTGCCTTTTTGTGAAAAAATCTTACATTAGAATTAATAGTTTATGATCAAGTGATCAAGTACATAAATTCAAATAATATTCTATGTACATATCAATCGGGATTTCGTGGTACACATTCACGTGAAACGGCTTTGCAATTAATAATTTCAGATTGGAAGCAGTTGTTGGACAGAGCAGGAGTTGGGATTTGTGCAGTTCTCATTTGAGAACTCCGTTATAGAGTAGATTACAAGTTATATAACAAACAGGTACCAAGTAACAAAAATGAATGGGAATTTATCAGAAGCCAAGTTAAAAAACTTTGGGGTTCCTCAAGGCAGTGTACTGGGTCCATTATTATTTATTCTTTATTTTAATGACCTTGACAATGTATTGCAAAAATGTAAAATCCATCTTTTTGCTAATGACACTCTTATTTACTATGAGAGTACAAATTCTGAGGAAATGGTAAGTACTGTTAATTTAGAACTAAAATTATTGACAGAAAAATTTAAGATCAATAGACTAAAAGTAAATGAATTAAAATCCAAATATATGTTCGTGGGTAATAATTATCTATATAAACAGTTTGCTTGTCTAAATCTTGGCATCGAGTTAAATAGCAAAAATGTTGAAATTGTTCAGGAAATAAAGTATCTAGGCACAATAATTGATCGTGAACTGAAATTTAACAAACATATAGAATATATATCAAAGAAAATCGGCAAAAGGATCGGATTTTTTAACAGAGCGGCTCCATTTATATCAACTACTACTAAACTAACTGTGTATAATACCTTAATACTACCTCATTTTCTTTATTGCTGTTCTGTGTTGTATACAAGTTGTACAAATTTTAGTTCTCCAAAATAAGGCAATGCGAGTAATACTAAGATGCAACCGCTTCACTAGCAGTCAGCTAATGCTTAATACATTAAAATGGCTTAACATTAAACAGTTCCTCTTCTTCCAAACTATGACCTTTATTTTCAAAATGATTAATAACATTTTACCGGAATATCTCACACGACAATTGTTGCCTGTTACAGACGTACACATGTGTAACACATAAACGGCTATAATAAAGATTTGGTTATGAAACTTTGCAAAATATGAAGAAGAAGGATTAACAATTATAACGGAAAATGTATTTATTTGGAGCATTTAGTACAAGCTTGCCTGCAATTAGATTTTAGATTAAGCTGCTCTTAATTGCATCAAAGTTTTTATTAGGATCTTCTGTGCTTCCAGTAGGATTAAAACCGCAATTACTATGAAAAATAACAAATAAATACATTGTGCTTTCCCAGGATAATATCAGTTTTTTAGATGGTTTATTGTTTATGTCAGACGCAATAACTTTAATTAAACAAAATTTTACTGTAAAACTGTAACATCTACTATTACTTTTGCGAACTCGATCTTTCTTATTAGTACTTATCAAGGGAGCCATATTTCTTGAAAATACTTTATGATTCGGAAAATATGGACTACTAGAATACATACGAGTGAGATTATAACTAGAAAAAATGACTTCGGCAACTCTGACTTTTTGCCGCTATTAAACGTTTTGGCATCACTGTGGCCAGCGCGATACAATGCGCAAGCGAATGTCGAATTCAGACGGTGACTAACTGTCTCATCCATCAGTTTTCTATTATTCCATCTGCTATATTAAACGCAGGTTTTGCATGAGATCGAGTCCAAAAGTGTATGAGCATTGAAATACCTAGGTAAAATACGTGGAATAAAATTTCGATTAGGAAATTTGCGAAAAGTAATGTTTGAATGGTAGAAAGGATTAGTTTCTTCTGGGAGTTTCTTTTGGGAGTACATTACGTAAGATACGACACGGTACACAAAAATATAAATCTGTCAAATGTGTTTTTTCATTACAATTTTCCCATTTTTTTTTTTTAATTACGTAAAACGAGACATACATATTACAGGATGCATTTTATTTCTATTTTTCAGTGTCAAATATAATGGCCGTTTGAGACACTTTCATCGACTAAAAGGGCTTAAAATTTTGTTGTCATTTACAATTTATATGTGAAAAATATTGGTACTCACACTCTAAGGACCATTTATGTAATTCATTTAGAAAATCATTTGGCATTTCACCATTTGAATCTTGTAAAGTTTCTATCCTGAAAAAAAATCTTGTGTTAATAATACATATAATTGCTATTATTATTATACTTATTCGACGAGGTAAGTACCGAAAAAAAGAGTCTAAGTATTTGTCGACGGATACGTAAAAAAAATATCTCAGTAGATTTAAAATTGAAATTCGCATATAAAGGATCACAAATTCCCCGATCCATGATGAGTTGGAGAATTATTACATTTTCGACGAAATGGAAATCATAGTTGGCTATGGTTTAATTTAAAAAGTAATTTTTTTCTCTTTCAAACTATATATCACTTGTGGGATTGCTTGTGATGTGTAAGTATATAATAGCGAAAATAATAATAAGTGTTTATCCATTTGTCAGTAAATTGCATACCTATTAATAATTTTGTTTCCGTCATAATTACACCACATTTAATCATAAAAGTGAAGATGTCTTACGAAAATTACGAGAAATATGATGTGCTAGAATGCTTTATTTAAAGTAATAACAATTGTGATATTGCATCCGAAATATATTTCAATCGCTATCCAGAAAGAAGACAACGTAATAAAGCTATTTTTAAGAGGTTAAAAGAAAATCTCATTAATAGTGGATCCTTCAACAAGCCAAAACCAAAAAATCAGATATTTATATCTAATTTTATAATACAATTACAATTGCAAAATATAAAATTCGAATTAAAGTAAACGTTCAAACTGGTTCGATACATAAATTACACCTCTTCATAACACTCTGAACTGCATTATAAATATGAACATTTGAAATGGAATTCATACAGTCTATAAAATTTTGTTTGAGTTCATTTTATGTCGGTACTGGTTTGTATAATTTGTCTTTAATGTGGATTCAAAAGAAAAAATCCGGTGGCGTTAAGTCAGGTGATCGTGGTGGCCACCTCACTGGTCCGTTACCTCCCATCTAGTTATTTCCAAAATTGGTAATTAATAATTCTGGAACGGTCCTGAGGTGGTGCACCATCTTGTTAGAAGAAGTGATTTCTTGCCTCAATTAAGGATAGATTCTCCATAAATTCCTCAATAATTTTCTAGTTTAAGATTTCGTAGTACCGTTGGCCATTATGATTTTCTTGATATATGTGATATGTTTAAACACGATTGCCACGTAGAGCACATCAAACACTAAAACTAAAGCGACCCTGAGATCGCACGTCAACAGTACGGTGAGGGTTCATATCAGACCAATAGTGCTCGTTATGACTTGAAAATTCCTGCACTGCTAATGTAGGCTTCATCTGTCCAAACTATATTTCTAGAGAAGAATGGATCATGTTGACTTTTTTGACGTTACCATATGCAAAACTCCAATCGTCGCTGAAGATCGGTTGGTTGCAGGTGATGTTGTTTCCTTATTGTATAAGGCCTGAATTTGTGTATCTTCAAAATAACCAAAGCTCGACGTCTTAAAATCCAAGAATCAGCTTCAATTTGACGACTTGAAATTGAAGAATTTGCAACCGCCATTTCAATTACAGTTATAGAAGTTTCTTCAGCATCTTCAATATTGTATTGTAATTTTTTGGTCTTGGCTTGTTGATGGAACCACAGTTAATGATATTTTCTTTTAACCTCTTAAAAATAGCTTTATTAGGTTGTCTTCTTTCTGGATAGCGATTGAAATATATTCCGGTGCAATATCACACTTGTTATTACTTTGAATAAAGCATTGTAGCACGTCATATTTCTCGTAATTTTCGTAAGACATCTTCACTTTTACGATTAAATGAGGTATAATTATGACGAAAACAAAATTATTAATACGCAATTTACTGACAAACGGATAAACACTGTCATAGATGACACACGCCTACTTGGAATAAATGTAAAAAAAAACGCAAAAAGTAATCTACTAAAAAGATTCTTTTCGCTATTAAATACTTACACAGCAAAAGCGATCCCACATATGATATATAGTTTGAAAGAGAAAAAAATTTTCTTTTTTTAATTAAACCATAGCCAACTATGATTCCCATTTAAAAAATACAACTTTATGCCATAACTCGAAATTGCACCTTTTTTTTAAATTTTCTCGACGCCACTGTATTATACAGAAAAAAGTGCCTGAAGAATGTAAAAGTTGATTTTTTCATAACTTTACAAATAACCAAGATATTGACATGTGTCTAAAAGTCCAAAAATCGAACTTTTGTTGAAAACAAAAGACAAATTTTTGTTTTTGCCAATGAATTTGTCTCAAAAAATGAGATAGAGCATGTATCCTCCATTTTTTTTATATCTGTTATAGTCACCGAGTTACCTTATACAAACATTGAAATTTGAAATTTGCCCACCTTGTACAGGGTGAACCCGCGAGAATTCCCATCCCCGTTTTCTCCGTTATTTTTGGAGTTAGAAAGACGTTTCAAAAAACAAATGTAGGAAATTTTATGAATTTTTTTATGATGACCCATTGAATATACGTGGTGTTTCATAAAAGTGTGACCAACCCAACTTTTATTTTTTTAAATAGAACACCCTACATATTTTCAGTTTTTTTAAAATCTACGTTTTATTATGATTCCAGTGATA
>JANEYF010005370.1:0-183965 GCA_029963845.1 Rhamnusium bicolor | reverse complement strand
CATCTTGCCAAATTAAATAAAAACATAAAATTAGTTCAAATTTAAATACTGACCAAATCGTTAAATCATTCTATTAGCAAACAAGTTGTAGGTTATATTTTTATTTTTTTACCTGTCAACAGTGTCAACGAGTAAAGTTTGTTTATATCTAGACGTCATTACAACAAGCATAAATTTGACTAACGCAATGTTGAGTTGGTTCATATGAATTATAATGATGACATAACTGCATTCTTTCATGATTTCGACAATAATTATGTTATAAGAATTAATATAAAATGTTGACTTTTCTTAATGTATATATGTGTCGTACGCTTTTCATGTAATCAGGCACTTCATAAAAAGCCTAGTCAGTTGTCAGATTTCCTTTCCCCTTTACACAATATGATTAGGCTTTTCATGAAGTGCCGGATTTACATAAAAAGCCTATGACAATATATTTATATATATTTATATTATTTTTTTTTTTCTAAAGAACCAAATAAAGCTGTGTACAAATGTTTATTTTTATTATTGAAATATGAAATGTGTACAGTTGGCGTCAAAAGTTGTACGATTATATCATTAGTCATTACTTTCAGTACAATCCAAATGTTCCTAGAAACAACACAGCTATCGGTCCTGGACTCTGACATAGTATCTTGACTCTGGTAATAAGTTCAACAAAAAAAATTATCATGAACTCTTGTCCTCAATGTCAGTGCTCGTCAAGTTTCATTCGCAATAAGTAGTTTACAAAACGAAAACTATATATATTGATATTTTCATGAATGTTTTCTAAAAATATCTGATGTGGCCAGCACATAAATTTCTTATACCAGTATATATCATCCTGATGTAAAAAAATCATTCTATTTAATTTTTCACTTACCTCAATTAAATTTTAAGAGCGTACCTTGAAATGTTTCATTAAAATTTTTAAATAATTATCAGCGTCATTCGATACTGTCAATAATAATCCATGTCATATTTTTTAATCATTTCTTCTTATTGGCATTGACATTTTTGTAACTAAATTAGACATTTCAAATGTCAAACTGTTCAATTTTTTCCTAACCCCATTTTATGAGGTCAACTGTGTAAAAAATTTCAGTTTATATTAGCTTTATTTTAGTACTTGGAAAATATATTTTATTGGCTTGATATAGTAAACATGATTTATAATCTTTCATCAAGAATATATTTTTTTGTAAAGGCAGATACAAAAAAGATTAGGTTCCGGGGACCTTTTTCAGCTGACAAATTTTGCTCATCATCGAATTTATCATTGTCTTTGGCCTTTAGAACATGTGTACCAAATTTGAAAGCTTTATCTCAAAACTGTGGTTACTATCGCGATACTACAGACATGCAGACAGATTTTTTCCATAAAATTGTTTTTTCATTATAATTCGTCGAGATTCGTCCAGAAATACAACAAAAATTTTTAATTTTTTTCCCGAAATTGTACCTTTTTCTTCTTTCAATCATTGTCTCTTCTGGTGGTACCACATTCACCAAATTTAATGTGTCACCTAAAATGTTGTTGACAATCTTAACTGCCAAATTTGGGAAGTCTCCCATTAGTATTTTTTTAATTTATCGCGGATACACACATACATACACACACATCCACACACGCACCCATCATTCGAAAAATAGTCAAAATGGATTCAGGAGGGTTCTAAACGTATATATCAATCAAAATCTCGAGGTCGAAAAAAAATCACGATTACTATACTTCCTTATATTAGGTATAAGAAAGTAAAAATTAAAGTTTATCATTCAAATCACTTATTACAGTCAGTAAAAAAATTGTATATAATATTTTGATTCTAATACTACTTGCGACATCTACCAACGCTTTCTGCAAGCAAACTAAAAGGAAACTAGAAATCTAACTTTCATGAATTAGATACCTTCCATTTACTTTCACTAGAATGCAGCCAAATTCGACGAGAAATCTTTAATTTTCTCATTAGTGGGTGTGTCAATATTCGTATAGATATATCAGTGTTTAAGTTTAAATGTTCTGTATCAGTGGTGTGGCGCATAAACTGTCCAGTCACCTCAGGCACCAGGGACACTTTTATTTCATTGATTAATTTTAAAATCAAATAAATAAATAAGTGTTACCTATCCAACCATGTTACAACTTAACTGGCCTGCTCTCGGCTTCACTGTCCTGCCAAATCTTGGAGGAATAGCTGGTGGAATAATAACACGAAAAAACATAGATTCTTGGTATGAATCACTTAAAAAACCAAATTGGAGACCTCCAAATGCCGCATTTGCACCCGTTTGGACTTCACTCTATTGTGGTATGGGATACGCTTCTTATTTGGTGTATCGAGACGGGGGAGGGTTTAATGGTAAATATATAATTTTTAAAACGTGTTTTATGTAGGTAGTTCAATATTTACGGCGTGAAAATGATAAATCAAATTTCCTTCCTAATTATAAAGTGAATTTTATAGTTTAAAGTTATTTTTTTATTTGTTAAATGTACTATATTTTATAATACGTATCTATTTTATTCTATAGTACCTTTACCTATATATAGGGTGTCCCACTTAGTAGGACGTCAACTAACAATCATTAGAAGGTCCCATTTTAAGAATAAAAGTTCCTATTGATACGAGTCGTAGAACACTTCGTTTCTGAATTTGAAAATAAAAAATATTTTTTCTGTAATTACAAAATAACTGATCACAATAAATTCATGATATTATAGTGTGAAAGACTTCGTATTTGAGAACAAATAATTCGAAAGCTACGGAAAATTAACGACTTTTTGTCCAGTGACGAGGATGGAGGGGTATCTATGAATCTTTTTATCAAAAAAAGTATCGTCGAATTGAAATTATACGAATTAAAAGTATAATCATGATTTTACATTGTGTGATACTTATCTTATAAATAATTGAATGGTCCAAAAACTCAATCAAAACCGTGCTAATTATTTAACTGGAGAAAATACAATAATAAATAATAAATATGAGATCAGTGAATGGTTTTCATTTCGATCTGATTTATTACCAATTCGTTGTTTCGTTATTATTTATAAATATTTATACATATGCATATTATTGTATTTTTTCCAATTAAACAATTCAACCGGTTTTGATTGAACTTTTGGACTAGTCAGTAATTTATAGATATCACATAATATGTATAAACTCATGATTTAACTTCTAATCATTATTTTTTTTCTTGAAAACTCTTCGTTCAATCGAGTTCTGACAGGAGGGCCTTTCCTAAATTAACTAATACTCTTTCATATATTTTTTATTATATTTGCAAAAATTCAGTTTAGCGATATTTTTTTTGATCAATAAGATTCATTATATACTTTATACCTCTTCGCCACTGGAAATAATGCGCGATAATTTTCAATATCGAATTATTTTCGCTCAAATACCAAATCTTTCGCCGCAATATCATGAATTTATTGTGAGTGGTTATTATAAAAATGAAGCATTCCACGGCCCATACTTATAGCAACTTTTATTCTAAAAATGACGCTTTCTAATGACTGTTGGAGTGCTGCTAATAAAATGTGAGATAATCTATATAAAATATGTTTTAACCATGGATATGAATCCTGTTCAGGGTTAAAATATGTGTGCAAGTAATACTAATATTTATTTAAAATGTTTACCTATTTGATATATAGTGTCGTAACTTTTTATTATACACTTAAATTTTGCTCTCTATTGTATATATTTTTAATAAATTGAAAAAAAAATCAATGGAAAATATGAATTGAAAATATTATTGTTATTATTAGATAAGTGATAAACAGTGTTCGGATATCAGCGAGCCATTCCAGGACCTTGATATGAAATGCAAGTTTGTCATGAATTTATTTTTATATAATCGTACAAAATCTAATTCGTTTATGTATTATCATTAATCATGTAATTTAAAAAACCTTTTATGTATCTAAAAGAATTAGTTGGATTATGAATCAGTTCAGACAAGTTAAGACAATTCTACCACACGGATTCACCGAGAGAACGTCGTGGTACTAAATTACTTTTATAAGTTTTACATTCATTTTTCGAAGTATAAATTCCACCACACGGCTTCACCATAAAACGTCGTGGTACTAAATTCATTCTATAAGTATTACATTCATTTTTCAAAGTATAAATTCTACCACTCGACACCGAGGAGCAAGCATCGTACTAAATTCATTTTTTAAGTATAATTTTTCACTCTTTGCATTCCTACAGACTTGATGTCTCTCCACAAACGACAAATAATAAACTTAAAACCGGGTATGAACCCCATTATTAAACACCAACTGATGTAGAGCCCTTCCTTCAGCTACCAAGTCTGAGGTGGAAAAAAGTACCCCAAGCCAGGACCGCCGAAGAGGAGTTGCTGAAGTCTTACTCAGCTCTGCCAACATAGCCATAGGCACACATAAATTCTACGAGGTTAAAAACAGGCTACCTTAATTCTCCGTATAATCAAAATCGACGTTGAGAAAATTTCATTCCTACGATCAAATACCAAGGCAACAAAACAAAAATTATTTTCGTGGCAGCAAGTCACGTGACGCCCAATCAATAAAAAAAATTATAACTCGAGTAAGGAGAAATCAAAAAACGTCTTCCAAAAACACAAACAAAACTTTGTCCAATTTGTGACATGGTGCCCTCAACGTAGGAAAAAATTAAATTCAGACAAATATTGTTCAGAATTGAATTCTGTATAATTTTGTATTCTTGTGTTATTTTTATATCATTTAATCAGTTTATGCTCATAAACTACAATTTGAAATTAAAATATTAGTAGTAAAAAGTACATTGTTGAATTCAGTTTTTATCGCTCTTTTCAAATATGGAAAGAAATTTTAAAAATTCAGATATACAGGGTATTGTTTTGAGGATAGAAAAATTTGTTAATTTTTCGTCAAGCCGGACCTGAATTTCTTTTATTGTTAATGTCTTAGTGGATTCGTCAAGTGATGGAGAAAACGTGTGTCAAAAGTCAATAAAATATACAGGGTTGTTCGTAAGTTATGAGTCAATAAAGAAATAGGCGAAATTGACAAAATGACCCTGTATCTCGGTTGTAAAGAGAGAAAGACCCATTAAGTATGGATTATTTGGAACCACCTCGGTGGTTACCAATTTTCCTTTCCCCATGAAACACCCTGTATCGTGCTTAAGATACGCCGTCGAAAAAGTGTTTAAATATGATATTGTGTTCTATTTTTTTGGGGCTACATATCGGTGCATTCAAATTTGAGGTTCTTGGCCAACTTTCTGAGTTGTAGCCAAAAAACCGAGAGAGTGCCAAAAATTCATTCACTTGTAACTTTTTTATTATAAAGGGTAAAGAAATCTTTCTTTAACAAAATTTGACGACAAAATTTCCAGTAGTTTTTTCTGTACCCACTTTAGACCTAGGGAAAACAATCTCAATCGAAACAGACCCAAACTATCTTTTACTTTTATTGAATTTTATGCAATTTTAAGAAAAAATACGTTATTAGGTACTAATACCTATAATACATAGAAATACATAAAAAGGATGCATCGTATATGTTTAGTAGGTCTTAAAAGAAAATATGTTTATCTTAAATATTTTTTATCTAAGTTTATACAATATAGAGAATATAACTTATTAACCTAGGAAAACATTTAAAATTTTATTTTTTTTATGATTGGGAAAAATTTGGCAAAAGTAAAAAATAAGTAGATATTTTGGTTGCAACTCAGGAAGTTGACCATAAATCATAAATTTGATTTCGCAGTCATGTAACCCCAAAACTTGGAACATTAAAAACATTTCTTTGATGGCGCATTACTAAGTGAGATCTATTGAAGTGAGCCTCATAGTAGACAGCCTGTAATGTATATGTAGAGCTGGGCATGAATTCAATTAAAAATGAATTGTTGTGGTCTTCAATTCCTTATTGAGCTTGAAATAATTTATTTATGCACTAAGGGAATGAGGTAAGTGTTTTCCCGAGCGCAAAGTGGGATACATTCATGCAAGGTACTAAAGCACACTTTACTCCGGGGGTACATACAATATTATTTGCACAAACGCATAATTGTAATTGCAAGAAAATGAAATGTAGGAACTAAAGAATAGTAAATTAGCGACAAAAGTATTTTATTCCGAATTTATCTAGGTTCTATCATTAAAACTTTAACATAATAGAAATGTTGACGTTACGTTATGCTTGTACTCTTCTTTGGTTTCCATGACGACTTTAAATCTCAAGTGAATAAACACTTGTTTTACTCCCTGTTTTGAAGCAGTAAAATATTGTTTTATTTCCGTTCATGCAAAAGCTATTTTAAGCCTTTTATAAAATGGTGAATTAAAGCCATTTAATCGAGTCCAATTGTAATTGAGGCTGTGAATTGTTTGGGGTCTTGAAGCCATTTCCAAGAGCTTCAAGCCCTTCATAAATGCGTTAAGCTCCTTACAAAGGCTTATAGCTTTCAGTCAAGTCCAAATACTTCAAGCCCTTGTCAACAACTAGATGCTGCCATTCACCCACTTCAACCAACGTAGCATTACAGCATTGGCAATATGTAATGTTTTCTTACATTTTAAATTTTAATTTGCAAAGAATAAATATGTTTTTTTTATACACTTGTGGGTTGTGGTGTGGTGTGGGTGTGGCCCGTGTGGTACTACCTTTGTCTAATACTATAAGGAAGCCTATTGTGTTACCACAACCAATACATTGCGTCATATATCTATCTCACTATTCCATTTTTTATTCGGACGGGGGCGCACAGTTGGCTACCATACGGTAGACAAAGGTACCACTACTGCTAGAACTGTTTGTAGTACTCTTTCCGTTATTACTGAAATATTTCTGAACCGATGCACTTTCTTTTTAAGTATTATATTCAGTGGTGGATTTACCTATAGGCCTGTGAGACCAAGTCTTAGGGGCGCTAAACTTAAAAGGGCGCCACTGATATGCAGACATATAAAATAAATGAACAAATACGGAAAATTTCGTTTATTATATAACCTACCACTGTTTTGATTTTAATTTTTTCTCTTTAACAATGACAATGTTTGTAAGTTTTTATCTCTTTCAAGTTAACTACGATGTCAAAAGAGAAATATAGAGTAAGGGAAATATTTATAGAAACTATCATTACCAAATTTGCAAATTCTAAAGAAATAAAGAAGTGTTTTAATTAACTTCAGTTTTATTTAAGTGGTTGTCTATGATGGTTGTTAATGAATTTGTAATAATATAATATAATTAAAGAGTAACAAAGGATATCAAAAATAAACACGCAATATTTATATTTAAATGTATATACATATAAATGATCGAAAAAAAAATATTTATTAATGGGGCACTGTAGCTGAATGTGCCTAGGGCGCAATTTTATGTGAATCCGCCTGTGAAAATATCATTAAATTATTAACAATCTGCTGAGAAGCGTTCTGCAGAAGAATTTAATGTTTTCTAGATATCTCCAAAGGGCTTTAAATCCTCTTAAACTGCCAACCAATTAAAGAGCTTCTAGCCCTTTAAAATAACTTGAAGCCCCTTCAAAGAGCTTTAAATCCTTTCAAGAAGCTTAAGATCTTTTCAAAAAGGCTTGTAATTGTCGAGTTTGAATTCTTTTTGATTTATATTTTAATTCCTTGACCTCGTGTCAGTTTGGGCTTGTGATCTGTGACAAATAATTAACTCTTGATTTGTGATTTCAATTCCATTCGACAGTAAATTTGGCCAGCTATGTATATATGTTTTTATTGTTAAGGACCTGCAAGATTACCATTGATTGTGTATGGCAGCAATGTTCTTTTAAACTGGGCCTGGACACCCATTTTCTTTGGAGCTAAGGAATTAAAATTGGTAGGTAACTATTTTGATTATTAGAATATATTCCATATAACTTATTATTCTATACCATTAATGTATAAATTATGTATTCTAGGTAAAAGTAAAAAATTACATTACCAAATTATCATACAATAGGTACGTCTTTAATTACAGAATTCATTATCACGTAGAAACAAATGAATCATTATCTTGAACTATTTACGATTTATATAATTCTCAGTTTGAAATTACATTTTGAATCAAAGGCCATGTTAAGGATTATCTGTAACATCAATAGGAACTTTAGCAAATTTGGTGTATGCCTACATATTTGCTAATAATCCATCTCGGGTGAGAGAAGCTTATCATCAGTGCTCACTGGAATCCGAGCCGGAATCATTTGCAAATCGAAAGTAGAGTTTCACGTCAACACCATACTCTAAATCTGACAGTGATGCTTACCATCAAGTAACACTGTCTAGATAGAATCCGAGCGCTCATGGCTATAAAGAAGACGTTGAAGTGGCGGGTGAGGAGTATGGAGCAAAATAATTTGTTCCGTACGAATCCTTCCCGCCTCTTTCATGAGCCACAACGTGTTGTAGATAATCCGCCGACTGTAGAAGATGTCGAAACCTTCTGGAAATGAATCTACGAAACGACGCGTCCATTCAATAGCGACACTCCAGCCATTGCACACTTTGAGGCTCTGTGCCACAGACATCTTGAAGAACCAGAAGAACTGTGCCGGGCAATCAGTACGGAGGAAGTCCAACAAGCACTTGTTGGTAGCAAGAACTTCGCTGCCCCGGCCCCAGACTGCTTTAACAACTGGTGGTGGAAGAAATTTCCTTCCACTCACCGCCGCCTGGCGAGTTTTCAACTCATGGTTGAACGATGGGCAGCAGATTCCAAACTGGTTCGTCGAGGGACGTACTGTGCTTATCCCCAAAAAGGGGTGTTTTTCCGACACAAAGAATTATAGGCCGATCACTTGCCTCAACTCCTGCTACAAGATATTTACCCGTATCTTACATGCTAGGACACTGAGGTCTGTTGATCCAGTCTTCCAGCAGATACACGAACAGCGTGGTGCCAAGAAGGGCATGGAAGGTTGCAAGGATAGCCTGCTGATAGACCGCTGTATTACATAGGATTCTGTGCAATACAAACGGAATCTATCGATGGCCTGGATTGATTACCGCAAAGCATTTGATACAACATCGGATGAGTTATTGTTGCACTTGCTCGAATGTCTTGCGGTACCAGCACCACTAGTGAGATGCACAGAACAGCTGCTGCCGGAAGACTCGCTTCACCATAACATCAGGTGCACAGCGGGTCACAACAGAGCAGGTGGCATTTAGGAGAGGAGTTTTCCAGGGTGACTCCCTGAATCCTCTCCTCTTCTGCATCTCACTGCTACCGTTGTCTGTTGGGCTCCGCCAAACCCGCGGATATCAATGTGGACCACCAAGCGACCGGAGGCATAAGATCACCCATCTATTTTATATATTTTAAACTAAAGTTTAAGGTCATCCATAAATGGCATAAATGTCTCCGGAGAGCATGAACTACAAAATGCGCTTAAGGTGGTCGAAGAATACACGCGGGCCAGTGATATGGAGTTCGGGTTGGACAAATGTGCAGTCGACCACGTCAAGAGAGGACGATGCGGGGAATTCTCCGTGCAGCTCGCAGACGGAAGCATCCTAAGACATCTGGATGCCGGAGAGACCCATACATATCTAGCTGTGCAACAAAGGCACATCCAGGATGTAACACAAATAAAGCATTCTCTCCGTGGCAAGTACAGACACCGCCTCCGCAAGATGTGGTCTTCCGAACTTTCAGAGAAGAACAAGGTGTCTGCAACTAATATGCTTGCCGTTCCGATTCTGCTCTACTCCTTCGGAGTAGTAAAGTGGCCGGTAGATAAGCTGTGCCAATTAGACAGAGATACCCGCAAGATAAAGAAGTATTCATCCTAGATCGTCCGTTCCTTGTGTGTATCTCCCACGTCAACGGGGGGACCGAGGACTCCCTGAGCCTGGAGTGTACGCATGGTAGAGTAGTACTGAGTATGGCATGTAACATCCTCAGGAGCTCTGATCACCTCTTGCGGTTTGTAAAACCACGAATCTGTAGAAGTGTGGGCAGGATTGTTCAAGGCAGCAAAAAAGAGCAGCAGATGAACTCAATCTCGCATTCGACACCAGGCGAGGTGCTGATGTAAAGTCAGTCACTGAACTTCAACCAAATCGCCTGAAAGCCCGAATTAGAGCTGCCGAACAGGAAAATCTGTTTCGCAGCACGTCGATAAACCCCAGCATGGTGTCTTCTATAAGAACATAGAAACACTGGGTTTATTGACCAGGCTGACATTCGTCTTTCTAAGGTCAGCCGGGCTTAAGTTGGAGACCGAAGGATTCATTATGGCCTGCCAAGATGGTATTATCAACACCTTGGTCTACCGCAGTCGCGTGTGGCGTGTAGAAGTTCCTGACATCAACTGCAGGACCTGCCTTCAGGCGCCGGAATCTCTCATGCACATATTATCTGCATGCCCCGTATACGCGATTTCGGCGTACATCCACCGACATAACGTGGCGTTACGAGTGCTATACTACCATCTAAGGCACTTGTATGGGATAGTTGTCGAGAACGAGAAATGCCGGGTTTACTGGAACTACTCGTTCCCGACGGTCAGGCTTATCCAAGCAAACAAGTCTGACATAGTCCTCCTCGACCATCAACTCAAGGTGATGTATGTCATCGAGTTCTCGGCACCTGCGGAGAAAAACAGCACCTTGACGGAGGAGGAGAAACGGACCAAACGAGCTCCACGTGCTGTACCCTCTACTTAGTCAAAATGGTCGTCCTAATAATCGGTGTACTCGGAGGGATAAAGCTTACGCTGCTCTCGGAACTGAAGACCATACCGGCTTGCCAAAAATCAGCTGAGTTGTTTGCAGGCCAAATCCAGAAGGCGGTCATTCTGAGTTCTCTCCGTTTGCTTAGGGCACACGATTCTAGAATATATAGTCACTAACCCTGCGGGATGTGGGGAGTGGCTGTGGTTAATGTGCTGGTGCGACTCCCGTGAGGCGTCAGGGGCTACGGGGGGACTGTCCAGCGTCGGGCAACCGAAAAAAAAATTATAATAATATGCTTTATTTGTCCAACAGGTAACCCCACTTACAGGAAAAAGTTTCAGTATACAATATGCGTAAAATATTATACTTAAATCTTATACTTATATTAAACTATAAACTTATCAACTAAGGTAATAAACTTAAATTCATAATGCTGCTATAAAAAAATGCAAAATTTGAAGCTGTGTATAGTAAAAGTAAAAGTACCTACATGATATATAATATGGTAAATTGTATAGTGAACATTAATCTCACTAGGCATTAAAGTAGTTCAGGTAAAGTTGAGAAGGAAGGAAATAACAATAATAATAATTAAGACAAGTAAATAATATAAGACAATAATTAATTCGTGTAAGGTAATATTTGAGCATTTTGAAGAAGGTAAATAAATAAAATAAAAAGGCAGATATATAAAGTAGATTTTGGTTCTAAAGGTTAAGATTATATTTCAAAAGCTTGTCTAGCATATTTCAATAGTTCTTTTTATGTACAAGTGTTTATATTACAGTATTGACTTATTTTGCTAAAATTAGAACACAAACAATATATAGGTGATTTTAATATCACGTTGCTGTTGGCTCGAATATTGTAAAATGTGAGATTTTGTCGAGAACGCGCTCTAGGAATCAGCAGATTAATTTGTGAAAGAATTTGAGGACAATTCATTTTATTATGTAGTAGTTTATGAAGAAAAATTAGCATAGAACAGATTCGTCGAAATTCCAGATTCTCAAAATTAAAGCTAGCCAGTTAATACCTATTGTCTACCCCTGTCTCAGGATAATTACCTGTAGCTCTAAAGGATAAGAATTTTAGAAATTTCAGTCTTTCATAATAACACTTAGAAAGGAACACAGTAATTAATGATGTCGAATTTCCCAAGGAGATTTTATGTAGGTACTATAAAAATAACCATAATTTTATTCTTTTATTTTTTAACTCCTCGAAGAGGTAGAAACCAACTACAAATAAAAAATCTTAGTATTTAACACATCTTTACGTTTTGAGATTCCCACAACCGTTTACCATTATTTTTAGATTGACGCCTATCATGTGTGTCTCATAAAAATTGTGTGGGTGCCAATAATATCTCTCAATGAAGCAACGTACGAAATTAAGTTTTTTTTAATAATAATATTTTTTATGGAATTGCCAAGAAAATTTTAAATATAGTTTATTTTTACTGTATAAACATTTCGTAGTGCAATTTATTGCTGTAAATAGTTCGTTACTGTCTCCTTTAGGCCAATAATTATCCATTTTATTGTTCACTTTGAAAACAAATGCCACGTGAATGGCAATGGCAATCATTTAAAATTATGTAGTTATAAACAGTGGCAGATAAGTAATAGTAAAATATGAGAAGAACCGAAATACAATTTTCAGTTTTTTTAAATTTTTAATCTCTAAAAACCTAGATAATAAAGTCTCTTTACGGGAGAATTAACATAAGAAACTGGGGAATCAAAGCTACATCGTGTAATACTAATTTTCAACATTTTGAGATTTTAAAAACTCCAAATTTATCCCAACATTTCCAGATATAGTCAAAGTGTGCACAAAATTTAAATGGACAGCCTTACTTAAACATATTAAAATATTTCATTAGCGTTATGTAATAATGTACTTAAAATTTTTCTTCAAGAATATTCTTTTCGCAAAGTTAAAAATAAAAAAATTCAGCGTGTCCATTTTGCTTGTCAACGAACTCAGCCTTTTTCCCATGGCCTCTAAAATATGTAACATATATGAAAACTTTATTTTAATACCTGTGGCACGGCCGTCTCTGCCTGTGGCTTCTATCCCATCTGGAATTTTAAGGACTTTTAAAAGTAAAAGAATATCTGGCATTATACTTCCCGTTATCCTGTTACAAGATACTCGATACACTAACCCATCATTTAATTTAAAAGCATTACGAGAAACCTTCCCTTCTCAAAACCCTCGCCACACTAATTGTTACCGAAATCACTGTTACTCGGTAACACTGTCTTAGAATTAGACCTGCCATCGATAACCCTAAACTTTTTAACTGTTGTCCATACGCAAAATGAAGGGGGTGCAATACAAGCAAGCTTTGGAGTCAGATCCAATTTATGTTCTGACTCAATGGGTTGCTGTAATAAAAATTGCAAGAAATACTGGTCAACAGTTTATTGTAGATGAATTATATTTTGATGATTTCTTAGATCTCAAATGTCTTCAAACTCAAATTGGCAATAACTTGCAATACAACACAGATGGCGTAAGAATTCCATGGCCTGACATTGTCAGCGTTACTAAAGAAAATCCTTTCCAATTCCTCCATAAAATGAGTTAACGTGACGTAGTTTCAAAACAGTCATTCCTCCAAAAAAAGAAAGACCAAAAACAAATGTTATCATTCGTAATCTTTACAATCAACCGCTGCAAATTGGCAAAAAAAAATACAATGGTCTCATAGAGCTCTGAATAAATAATTAAATTCTCAGAAAGTATCATAGTTTTTATCAAGATCTGCGATATAAGGCATCAAGACAAAAAACGACGAGAGAGATGATGCGAAAGAAGAAGAAAAGAATAAAGAAAATGTGCCTAAGAAAAGAAAAGCAGACAAAAAAATGGGAAAAAAGAAGAAAAGAAAGTCAGTCACATTTACATCAAATGGGAAATATTCTTCAATATAGTCATAATAAAAATATGTTATTAGTTGTGACGCTCTTCTCGAAAATATGTGATGTGATGTGTTTGTCATGTTCAAGACACAGATCGGCCCTTGCAATACACACAGATACAGGGTGGATTTTTGCTAAAAACATTTTAATCATCATAATTCATCATTTTTGTTTAGAAATGATATAGAAAGAATTTCATGATTTTTTACCTTCTTTTCTTGAGAGGTAAGGAGCAATCTGGTTTCTTTCTCTTTTTTTAAACAAAATCTTGAGATATGCTGCTGGGAATGTTACAGCAGAGCAACCTGAAAAGTAATACGCAATAACTAACATCTACAACTATGAACGATTGATCCATTTATTATTATTTTATTGAAAAAAAAATTGTTATTTTTTTCCTCCATATCAGCTGTTTTAATATGTGGATATAATAAGAATAAGATAAATTTAACAACACTTCATCAATATTTTTTTGTTACTGTTTAATTTTGTCATAAGATTCTCACCATCTTTTTTTTATTTACGAACTGCTGCAGAACTTTGTCATTAATCGAAAATTTAACATTTTGAAAATCTCCAAAATGGTTAAATTGATTCGATTGGTAACATCCAACTTTAACTTTAAACTCCTTAAACTTTTACCATTTAAGAAATGGCCTAATATTTTGTTTTGTTAAGCAATGGATAACCTTTCTTAAATTATTCCCTTGAAAAACTATTTTTCATCATGTGACACATCATTTGAAAGCTCTTTTTAAGCGCAATCATAAAAACGTAAATCCACTATAGCTACCATAAGAAAAACAAAAGTTACCTCGGATATCTCGGAAACAAAAGAATATCGAACATTCGTTTCTATACCAAAATATTAGTCTCCATAAAGTGTCCTAATTATGTAAAAGTGTAAAATCTATCTGACCAAGGATTACTTGGCTACAGGCAAAAAGAGAAATCACAAAATTTTCGTTTTTTTTAGAAAATCCGAAAAACTGATTCAGTTAGCCGTGATTTCTTAACGGATTTGGAATTACCATAAATTTGCTGAAACCTATTCCATTTAACCGACCTTGTAGCTCTTATGGTTTCCGAGATCGCAATGGTGAGCATCGAATTTAGGACACACGGTATATTTTTCAGATAATTTGTTTTTTTTTACTTTACACGAAGAAAAATATTTTCTAGTATTTACTGTGCAGAAACGTCCAAATGCATTTCTAAATAATGTTGCTCCCCCCCCAAAGTATCTCTTACAATAATAAAACTGTCTAAAATTGTTCCGGCTGGACATCCTGTATATGTAATTTATTTTTTAAATATGGAATGACTGTTACCCGATTTATGTTCAGTAAACATGTCTGCTAATGGGGTTATATAAAGTTTATAAGAAACTACCATATTAATGTTTGATTTTCTATCACTTCCTGAAGTTCTACCCCTAAAAATGAAATATATATTTAATGGTTTACATCATTGTATCCAACACAAAATGGCGAAGTTTGGTTTTTGGTTTCTTCCCTCTCAATAATGACACAAATTGTAATAATAATCGGCTGTGTAGTGTGATGGACACGGTGACCTTTCGAAGAAAATATAAAACCATGAGTAGGTACCGTGGTATCTGCGATGTGAGCACGTTAAAAATCCCCACCTCAGGATAAGTGGAGATTCGGCAAGATTTTCAAGTTTAGAGTTCCAGTTCTTACACAAGCCGACGATACCAACCGTACCGATTTGTCGGTATATACTGAATTTAATTGAAATATACCGAGTATTAATTGTTATAGATATTAAATATGATTTGAACGAAACAACTACTCAGCGGGCAAATACCCCGACCTGCATTGGATTACACCTTCAAATCATGTTAGATCGATAGCCAATATCATTTATCAATTCCTAACCAGACATAGACCGGTTTGGAACTTATTAGTTCTCCTCAATATGCCATAGGTTATGGAACAGACAAATGATAGTGGCCAATCTGCTAGTCATATACTAACTAAGCTAAATTGAGTAGTGGTAAGAGGTATGAAACTACTCGTATGGTCTAAATGCTACTATCCGACCGACATCATAGATGTCTCTGTGGCGGATAGCGACTTGCGAAGCAAGTACCGAGAGCGGCGACCTCTAGCCCAGGTGGACTAAACTACTGGTATTAAATATGATTTGGACGAAACAACTACTCAGCGGGCAAATACCCCGATCTGCATTGGATACCTTCAAATCATGTTAGATCGATAGCCAATATCATTTGTCAATTCCTAACCAGACATAGACCGGTTTCAAACTTATTAGTTCTCCTCAGTATGCCATAGGTTATGGAACAGACAAATGATAGTGGCCAACCTGCTAGTCATATACTAACTAAGGTAAATTGAGTAGTGGTGAGAGGTATGAAACTTCTCGTATGGTCTAAATGCTACTATCCGACCGACATCATATTTGTCTCTGTGGCGGATAGCGACTTGCGAAGCAAGTACCGAGAGCGGCGAGTATATGACTAGCAGGTTGGCCACTATCATTTGTCTGTTCCATAACTTATAGCATACTTAGGAGAACAAATAAGTTCGAAACCGGTCTATGTCTGGTTAGGAATTGACAAATGATATTGGCTATCGATCTAACATGATTTGAAGGTGCAATACAATACAGGTCGGGGTATTTGCCCGCTGAGTAGTTGTTTCGTTCAAATCATATTTAATAACAGTAGTTTAGTCCACCTGGGCTAGAGGTCGCCGCTCTCGGTACTTGCTTCGCAAGTCGCTATCCGCCACAGAGACATCTATGATGTCGGTCGGATAATTGCATTTAGACCATACGAGAAGTTTCATACCTCTCACCACTACTCAATTCTTATAGAGTTTCTGCCGATTTTTAAATTTGTTAGGAATTAAAAAATTTTCTACTTTTAAATTTTGTTTGAATAAAGCGCACCATCTTGAATGCGCTAACTTAAAATTAGATTGCAAGTTTAAATTAATATTTTAAATAAAAATTAAATATAAAGTGATTTACCTTTTTTTACTGACACTTACGATTAGGCAAGCTATTCGTAGAGAATATTAGAAATGACAAATACATCGGTGCGTTGGGAGATCCCATGTTCATGTATATTTGAAACCGTTGATTCCCTGTAACAAAGTAATAATAAATCTTGGAGAAAGGAGAATCTCAAACCAAATTAGGAAAAGTTATAAGAAGGACTTACACTACATGATTCGTCTTTTCTTTTATCTATTTGTATTCACTTTATTGATATTTCTAGAAAAAATAAATTATTTGGGTATGACGTAGAATTCCTTCGAACCTAATATGATAACAATGAACTACCTATAGAAAACTGTAGGTGTCCTATAGGTAGTTCATTGTTATCATATTAGGTTTGAAAGGATGCTTACGGAAACTATATTGATAGTTTCCTATAGGTAGTTTATTATTGTTATATTATTAGGTTTGATTAATTTATTTTGTTCTAGAAATGAAAAAAAAGCAAACTTTTTCATTTGATATTGTTTAATTCATTATGAACATTTTTTTGTGTATGAAAAAGTTTTTTTTCAACAAAATACCTAAAATTGTATTTGTTTTTTATTTTTGTCGTCTACCAATTTTTCTGAAATCTATCGATGAATAATAAAAATTCTAACATTATATGGGTGGCCACACTGATATAATCACTGACGAGCCTGTTTCAGACGCTATTAGCACGCCCTCGTCGTTCATCTGGCATCAATGATTTGATTATGGCCTTATTATTGTAAATAGACCGACGTTATATAAGTGATAAAAACAAAAGAAAAATTTTAGTCTTAAAAAATCTGTAATCCTAAAAACGATGTATTTTTCACATGAAGGTCGTAAGGTCAACTCCGATTATTTTACCGTTAGCTCCCAAACTGATTCGCCTCCATATATTTGAATATCAAAATTTATTTTCCAAAATATCTATCCATGATGAGAGTTATTGTTGTAACTAATACATTTTTATTTTTAGGCACTATATGAATTGCAACTTATCAACTTAACAGCCCTTGGAACTGGATATTTATTTTACAGAATTAACCCTATAGCAGGACTTCTAATTGTACCCTATTGTTTGTGGTTAAGTTTGGCCACGGCATTAAATTATATCGTTTGGAGAGATAACAAAACTAGCAAACCAAAAATCACAGAACTTAAAGATAACTAGCTGCATCGCACATTTTTGTACAAAACAGAACAAGTTATGACTAAATTGTACTGTTAATTGTCTTGTACTTTTTTACAAGTTAGTCAAATATAGAAATATAATTTTTTTACAATACTTTTTTTTTTACTTTGGTTCCCATGAAAACCTTTAAAGTAACCATTTTTTAAAGTGTGGTTCGAGTGTCATCGCATATCTCAAATTTTTTCATGACTGATTTATTTGTCTTAAGAAATTTTATTTCTTTTTAGAATTATTTGATGGTCAAACTATTTTTTTAATTTAATGAACATGCATGTGTTTCCAACTGAAGGAGTAGGGTAGCTCTTGAGAATCATATTCTCAATTATTCGCGAATTCTAAGTATCAAATACCGCTTATTAAACTTACCTACCAATAAGAAGTTTGGTTATTCTGTATAGGCCTAGTTTACAAAATAATTAGGAAACTTAAATAGACGCATTAGAAAAACAAATTTCTGAATTTGTTTTTTCCATACAAACTCCTGTTTACCGGTCTTACAATTAATAGGATTTTCAGAGACTTGGGCAAGACAGTGTTTCATCCATCAGGAAATAAATTATAGTTTTTAGGCAATTCAGAACAACAGAATTGGTTGTATTTATATAAAAGTCGATGATACAATATACGATATTAGTTGTAATGGTTGCATTTAAAAGTATGTTGGAGAAATGAAACGATTAATTCAAACTAGATTTAAGAAGCTCATCTCAGATATGAATAAATAACAGACTAATTCTAGTGTTGGCCAACATGCATTTGAACACATGCGGCCGTAAGATATGCAGGGTGTTTCATAGGGAAATGTACATACGTTAACTGTGGAAGTGGGGCACCTAGGTGGTACAAAATAACCCATGATTAATGGGTCTTACAACTTTCATTACCAAGATACAAAGTGTTTTATCGGTTTTACCTCATTTTTCTTAGGCCAGAGCATACGCACCACTCTGTATAAAAATTTGATATTCCGAAGGTATGTTTTACTCAATTTACCGAATCGATTAACATATTAACCAACATTGAAGTACAGGTCCGGTTTTCATAAAAAAATATCAATTTGAAAACAAGTAAATAGCATACTTTTTACATTTCTGCATTTAATTCTACAGGTTGATTTTTTAATATAAATTTAATTTTGTAGGAAATTCCACGAGTTACAATTTAAAAAAACTATTTTTTACTGTCATATTAACAAGATTACTCAACTTTAAGCAATTAAAACGCCAAAACTTCCTTATCAAGTTGCTTTATAGTGTTATAAAAGTATTTCAAAAATAAATTACAGGTCCGAACTTAAACTAAAATATTATTTTTTCCTTAATCATCATTTCAAACGTCCTACATAACATAATTTTAAAAATAGTATTAAATATTCGCTTAATAAATAGGAAAAGAATCATAAAATATGAATAAATAACTTTATTGTGTTTATGTTCCGGCTAAAGCCATAGTTACATTTTTTTTCTTTTTATTTATATTAACATCCAGGCGGAGTTTCACACATTGAACCACACAACCAGAACACACATGACACACACACACAACAACCATTCCCTCCCATAAACAGTGACTAGTTCTGTCACACAACAACGATCTAGCAGCCAAATGTGCTACCATCTCAGTATTTTAAAAATGCCACTATACATCCATCTAGCTAGGATTCGAACCCGAAACCCTTTGGTGTCAAGCCTAACGTATAAACACTGAACCATGAAGCCGTTTCCATTTCCATTTGCCTACACTTAATTTCTAATTTAATTCATTGGTACCTAGGTTTAGATGAAACGTAATAAAAATAAAGTTATTGTTACGTGATTGCTATCCACACAAACACCTATACTCGTAGATTCGTTGATTGAAAGTCCAGGTAACATTTACTCACTGCTTTATTTACTAATTAATAATTAACACCAATAGATTAATTACTGTCTTAACTATAATCACACTTGAACACTTATAAGTCTCTTTCTTATTTCTTCCGTACTCGTTCACGTTCAACTTAAGATTAAGAGTTGGCCCACCGTGTGTCTTATTTATACATCCATTCACACGATCTAGAGCAGTCCAGAATATTCCCGGCCGTTAGCGTACAATTCCAGTCTCATCTAACCAGTCTACAGAGTCCAGTGGCGTAACACTGCCCCCTCCTTAAGCCTGAACGTCCCGATCAGGCAATTCATTATTCCCTGCATACTTGGCTAGTCTCTCTATATGCACCACCTTCATCTTAAATTTTGGATTTTGCTGAATTCTATATACAACGTCGTTTAATCTGGTGACGACAGTATAAGGTCCTTCCCAAGGGTGGTAAAGTTTCGGGGACCTGCCTTTCTTCGTTGTGGGTTATATAGCCAAACCAACTCACCCACCTGGTACCCTCCTGAATTAGCCTTAAGTTCATAACGAGCCTTCATACGGTCACTTGTTATTGCAATCCGCTCAAACGAAGCTCTGGCGTTATATTGCTTATTTCTTATTTGTGGCCCCATTCTTGCCGCGCAAACTTCACATTGGCGGCACCAAGCCTCCACATCTTGACGACTTTTTACCCAGTAGAAACTTTCTCTTACTTTTGTCAGGGTTTTGTTTATGCAAAATGTCTGCCAGACGTTCCATTATGCATTTGCTGAAGTACAACTGCTACGTGACACCTGGGGATTAACAATTTCAAAGTGACTTTCCTCCCGTCTGGACTTTCCCACGCTTTCTTCAGCAGTCCATCCTCTACTATAAGGGAGTCCCATTGTGCCCACAAAGCCTTTAGCCCCATTGATTTATTTGAAATGTCCTTCCAATCGACTCTTTTGTCCAATAATCCGGAACTTCAATCTTAACGGTATTCATTATTTGTACATTTTGCTGTTTTTCCTTACGGTGGCAAGGCTTGCAGTCTTTCTGACACGGTCTTTTGGAAAGGCCCTCTGTTATATTCCGCGAAGTACCAGCTCGCCAGTTTTCCTGCGGTTTCTCCATTACTGCGACCCTCTCAGAGCTGCGCTGACGACAGTTACTCTAAATATGGCCCACTCTGCCACACTTATAACAGCGCATGCCTCCTCCACTTTGTCTCCCACTACTTTGCTGTAAGCTTTGTCTTGGATCTTGAATGATGAGCTCATGACAGTACCTCTTAATATGGCCTAATTTGCCACACTTATAACAACGGATGCCTCCACAGTCCACTCGGCCTCCCACTACTTTGTTGTTGGTTTTGTCTCGGATCTTGAATGTTGAGCTCATGACAGTTCCTCTTAATATGGCCTAATTTGCTACACTTATAACAACGGATGCCTCCATTCGGCCTCCCACTACTTTGTTGTTGGTCTTGTGTATGCTGGGAGTTCGATTTTGTCAGTAGTTGAGTCATCATCTTGTATAGATCAGATATCAGATTTTGTGTTGTGTTGTCTGGCTTGTCTTCCTCCACACTCAAAGCACGTACTTGTAACAAACAGCTGGTCTGGGGTGTTATGCCCTCGCTAGTGCGTTTTTTATATATGGTTCAAATATGTATAGATCTGTGTAAAAACTGGTCGGTTACCAAAACTGAATAAAGGGTAGGTTGCCCGCTGCCACCACCGACGTCAGTAACTAGGTTACTTCAGACGGAAAAATTTGGAATTATTTATTTACTTTACAAACCAATTACCACCTTTTCTACAGACCTATACCTGGGTAGCTTCTGGTTTTTGATTTACACCAATCCCTCGTTGATGTGGGCCCCTAGGACTTCACAAATGCCTAGTAAAATTAGGGGGATGAAAGTTGGAGGATGATAGGCCAGTAAAACTCTGTAATTAAGGAACAAAATTCCATGTATTACGTATTCGGTTAAAAAGGAAAATCCATATATAACCAAAAATATAAAATACTAAAATTTAACGAGGCCTAATACAAATAGAAAAATAATTTCATAAGTTAAACCAACATTACCCCTTGTCCTATAGTATATAAAACCGCATTTAAATTTAAAAAAAATTTGACCAGAGTCCAATACTCAAATACAAAAAGAATTATAGGTTTAAACGACGAAATAATTAAAACATGAGCGTTTATCTAAGACCATAAAACAAAACAAAAAAAAAAACAATTAAATAAATGCCTTGCACCTAACCAAACCGGGCCGTTTAGCCAGAGTTACAACGTCCTTCACTACACCTATGTCCTATATTGCAAGGTCTATCCCTTTCATTGGCCTTTGCATATAAAGTTTTTTCTAGCTACTAACTCTATGATTATTGTTTGGGACCTTTCTACCTTTATATGGATATTTTCACTATATTTGAGTGACGGGCCCTACGGGCGCACCACCAAATCCTTACGCTTCCTTCTTCGTCAAATGCCAAGAACAAGGCAATATTAAATTTTAGCTATCAAGCTCCTACCTATCTTTTGTGCCCACTCGTTACCTATTCTTAGGGTTAGTAAGTCTAGTTATTTCAAGATATATTTTCCACTTACCAAAACGCAATAAAAAATCCTTTAAACGTCCACCAGGGCTCACACCACCCACTCACTTGTTTAAGACCGAAAATTCCTCTATGCAACACTGCCGAAAGCACAGGAGTCCCTGACTCTAGTAATTTTTTTTTTTAAAAAAAAAACGTGCCCCAAAATTCTATCACTTATTACTCGAAACTCTTTATTTCGCGACGTCTTTTCCCGTGACCTGTTTCAACCGCGTCCCGAACAGGAATCCCCTACTCTGTTTTTTTTTTTCAAAAAAACCGTGCCCCAAAATTCTATCACTTATTACTCGAAAAACTTTATTTCGCGACCTCTTTTCCGTGACCTGTTTCAACCGCGTCCCGAACAGGAATCCTCTACTCTAGTTTTTTTTTTTCAAAAAAACCGTGCCCCAAAATTCTATCACTTATTACTCGAAAAACTTTATTTCGCGACCTCTTTTCCGTGACCTGTTTCCGCCGCGCCCCGAACAGGAATCCCCTACTCTCGTACCTCCTTTTCCTCAGTTTTTTTCCTCCTGAATCCCTACTCCCCCATTTCTTATTCCAAAAGAACCAATCGCGGAACAGCGCGCTCGCGATTCCCGCTAGGTGGCGTTCCTAGTACCGGTTGCAACTTTATTACCAGCTGCCCGAAGTTGCCATATCACACGAGGCCGTCATTCTCGTTCTTTGTTCCGACTCTATGGTCTGTGGCAACCATGTTTTCACCGTTTAGCTCTGTGGTTCACATTGACTCAGCGCTTTTATTATCTCGGTTTTCAGAGAAATCTCCGCTGCGAATTTGCTTCTGAACTAATCAGCGTCGCCAAACGTCTAAAGCAAATATAAACATCCTTTACTTTCGCTGTAAAATATCTTTTTCAAGTCCGCCGCCCGGCCCGTCTAAACAAATTCTTAGCAGTTATTTAAATGGATTTTCCGTTCAAAATAATTTTATGAATTTTTCAAAAAAAAAACTTCCAACTCGTTCAGTTTTATCCTTAAATTCCCTAATTTTTTATTTCCCTTGTAACTAGCCAAAATAAGAACGGTAATTAATAATTTTCTTTAATGCTAGACCTACACTATACAGGGTGGACTCAACCAAATGCTTCTTTTAAGCGACTAATCCAAACTATTAGTAACCACCGAATAACACCCATCCTACACTGAGAAAACAATTACATAATAACCACGGGTTGTTACATACTCTCTGATTTGATTGTGCGGTATCCTTACAGGCAGCCTCAATCTCCAGTGCATGTACTAAAGCCTCACTACTAAGCTTATGCCTGGCTAACTTAAGAATTCGCCTAACTTCCTGGTCCCTTACTCCATCAATAAATGTACCAACTGCTAACTGTTGTTGAAATTCCATTGGTGCATCAGCCTCGAACTCCTGGAGGCTTTCTCCACCTCGTTGTCTGCGTGATTTGAGCTGAGCCTGATATACTTGGGCGAGATGTTGGTCACCATATCTTAGTTCTAACGCTGCCTCCAAAATACTAAAGTTTTATTGCTGTGCGGCAGGAATTGTTTGGAGCAGGTCTAATGCTGGGCCCCTTAGTGCTAATACCAATGCTGTTGCTTTTTCCTCATCGTTCCAGTTATTTGAACGTGCAGCTGCCTCAAATTGTCTCTTATAAGTTGACCATGAACTTTGATCGTCGAAGGAAGGTGGTTGTAACCTAGTACCAGATGACAGTACTAACCCAGACAGCACTCGACGTCTCTAAGACGTACATTTTACGTCATATTTTGGTCGGTACGTCCCAGACTGTAATATGTACGTCTTATGTACGTACTAGAATGTACGTCGAATATACGTCTGCACAATACATCCTTAAGACATACTTTTTCCGTACAAATATTAAGTAATGTTTATGTTTTTTATATATTGTTGGGATATCATGGATACAGTTCTCTGTGTAATATACACATGATATTTTCAAAAATACTTTCATGAATATAATTTCAAACTCAATTTGAAATAAGCTTATTTCAAAATTGAGTTTGAAATTATATTCATGAAAGTATATTTGAAAAAAATCATGTATATATTACACAGAGAACTGTATCCATGGTATCATAAAAATATATAAAAAAACATAAACATTACTTAATATTTATAAATGGTAGACATTTATTCACCACAATAATAAGATAAAATATTCCCCTATTTTAAATTGCGCGCACCAATATCTGGCAGTGCACAGGGCACGTATGTCACACGGCATATACGCATGTGCCGCAGCACACTCTCACTTCGTCGTCAACGCCAACGTGAACGTCGTCAACGCCAACGTGAACGTCGTCAACGTACAACGTACCATTTAAATTTTGGGTGTTTTTACTGTTTTCATATCGTTGTGTAGTTTATCTTAAATTTAATACATCAAAGACAATCAAGAGGTAAGTATGCTATATTTCTTTTCTCTATTTTTATAACGAGAGGTTTAGGTATTTTTTTAACCAGCAAGTCAATACAGATTATTTGTAAAAGTACCTAGTTTCCAAAGTGGAAGAAAATCATTCCATTTTAGCTAGCAATATTTTCTACTTTGTAATTTATTTGTAATGTGAGGAAATTAATGACTAATGCTCATGAAAACAAAATATCCAACTTGTTTCAGTTGGAAAAACAATGGGTTGATATAAGTTTAAGAGATAAAACATAACTTATAAATTTAAAAACAATACTTTTGTGACATTTACTTTTTGGACCAAGTTAAGACCTATTATAGTTTTCTTCAATAAAATTCGAGCTACCAATAGAATCGGAAAATAATCTAGAAAACCTAAACAAATTTCTTAGTAACAATGAAAATTTTTCTAAAGCTATAAGTTTAAGAAATCTTAATCTTAAGTTAATTTTAATAATTCAGCTGTTCATGTAACTTAGTTTCAGATATTTCAGATTCATTCCTGGTCTACTTTTTAATGAAAAATGTCCTATAAGCATAATATCCTATTATAATCATTTATTGTTTTTGACATACAGGGTGTTCTTATTTTATTGTTTCATTGTATCTTCAAATAAACGTGACACAACTTGAAACTTTGAATGTTTGTACTACTTACAGGGAGCATTTAATTTTTTTCAAGATTTTTTTTCTGTGCTACGCCATGAACTTTTTCTAATAAACTAGAGTGTGCTTTAGAAAACTCTTTCGTTTCCTGTCGCTTTTTTAGTATCTATAATGGTGTAGGAGTTACTTATATCAATATTAAGTAGCATAGCCAATGAACTGTGAGGGTATATACACCAGGTTTCAAGTTGATATTGCATTTATTTCTAAAAATTCAGAAAAGTAACCTAAAAAAATTAAAATCAGTTCGAACCTTATATACCCTGAAATATCTACATGCAGTTAAGTTACATTCTGCTGTTTGTTGAATTTTGGGGGACTGTCTGGTGAGTTTTATATGTTTATTTGCACCAATGACTTCAGAAATAGTTTCTGAAGTCATTGATTTGCACCATATGAAACAAAAGGCTACCTTCCTCAGTATTATATTTTTTCCCTGCTAGTATATTTCGTAAAAAGTTTTACTTACTGCTCTTTGGATATGATTTGAATCTAATATGTTTTAGATTAATGAAATGAGAAGAGTGGGTGGCAAGGACACCCAAGATCTGGTAAGGAGAACTTTGGGCCTGATGATTTCAAATCCTTCAGCGGCGAAGTATTCTTGGCTGGGTAGGAGGCAGAAAGCTGCCTTCAAAGAATTTGCTTTAGCGAAGTTAATAATTGGTAATATCTTCAAATATACCTAAATTTCTGGAAAAGTAATAATTTTTTATTTTTAAGAGGTAGCATTGAACGTAAAAAGTGTCCAAAAGAAGGAGGTGGAAGTGGCCATTTCCAATTGGCTAAGACGGGCCAAGGACAGGATGAAAAAGCCAGAATAGTGTCCTTGTTATTTATTACAAATTTACTGTAGGATATATTTTATATTAAAGATTAATAAACATGTTTATCAATTTTTTTTTTGCGTATTTGTAGCCTAAAACGTACGTATTATATAGATCCATAATACGTCCTATAATAGTCCACATATGGACCTTAAATTTATGTACTAGGTACATCCATAATATGTCCTATAATAGTCCACATATGGACCTTAATTGTACGTACTAGGTACATACAATTTAGTGGAAATCTGACATCCCCCGTACGTCCCTCGTACGTACACGGGATAAAAAATGTACGTATTTCGTACGTACTGCGAACGTTCAGTATGTACGTAAATAAAACGTCTTAAAGATGTACATGTGCTGTCTGGGAACTGGCCACCCTTCTCTCTTAATTGTTGTTTGAGTCGGGCTACTTCTTCCTTAACTTCAGTTATTTCTCCTCTAACTTCACTAACTTCTTTAACTTCCATGACTTCAAAAATATCTGGGGGCTATGTACATGGCCTTGCCTAACATTTAGCAGAAAAAGTTTGCTTAATCTGTGGAAATGCCGCTCATGCTAATTTTATATTTGAGGGCTGTAAGTGACCATTTTTCGAAAGAAGTTGAATAAATCGATAACGCCACAACAGAATTTCAAAAACGAGATATATTCAAAAAGGCAATCAAAATAGAATAAGAGTATGTAAAAATATGTAGGGTGTTCTATTTAAAAAACAAACATTTGCGGTATACTACCCTTACAAGAAACATCCTGTATGATTGGAAATAATTTTAGAATCGTCTTTTGGGTCGTCTTGGGTTGCTATAACTACTATTTGAAAAATTTTTCTGTGCAATAAGTATTAAGGGAGATATCGACCGAGACGACCTTGTTGACTCATCCTGAATATATGCATGTATATACATATGTTGACTATACGTCTCTGTATTTTCTCCGGTGTGGAGTAATTAAAAAGAGTGCTGTATTTTACGCGTTTATTGAAAACTAAAAACTTAACAAAACTGGCAGTACAAGATATGCGAAGCGGTGTGTCCGTCTTGCTTGGGGTATAACTTTCGACTCTCTCTGTGTGCGCGCCCTTAAACCCTCATAAAGATAAAAAAGGTACTTGGCATTTTCTAGATATTTTGATACTACAAACATGTGTCTTACTCTAGGGACTTCTATACAATTCTAAACATGTACTAGAGGCGGCATTAAATTTAAATTGAATAAGCAATACCAAACAACATATATGCAGGAAATGGTTTTTTAGTCGATTTGTTTCATTTTAAGTTTATTCTGTATAAATTATATTACATGGTTTACCACACCATGAGGCATAATAATTATTGTTTCCTCTATACAGTGCAGTGTGCACCTTCTGCGCCTTCCCTGGGTATTATTTTACCTGTGCCCTGTGCCTCGAGTTGCCACTGGAATTGAACCAACCACCAACGATCAAGATAGGTACCCGTATTATTGGTTGCCTGTTTTTCTTATCTATAATTTTTTTAAATGGTTATGAATTATATGAATTAAAAAATATTTTATATTTAAAATTGTCTAAACTGATTATTGATGTGCTAATTTTATCTTCAACAAATTTAAAAGTTTTAAAATCAATTCAGCAACTTTATATTAAATTTGAAATTGGCGCAAAATAACGCAGACGCAAAACAATATTGACGTTTGCGCAAGAAGGAAGTCAACCATTTTCTCTTTACTTGCACCGGTCAAGAAGCACATGTTCTTTGAGAATTGTCTGTAAAAAGATCCTACAAGACTTTAAAATATTGATAAAGTTAAGTTGACAGTAGTGTTGTGAACGTTTCAAAGTGAGATATTAAGATATACACAAAATGAATACAGAAAAATTGAAAAAATTGCAATCTCAAGTAAGGATTGGCGGTAAGGGTACCCCACGACGCAAGAAGAAGGTTGTACATTCTACTCAAGCTACAGATGATAAGAAGTTACAATCATCCTTAAAAAAAATTGTCAGTAAATACAATTCCAGGCATCGAAGAAGTTAATATGATTAAAGATGATGGTTCAGTAATCCATTTTAATAACCCCAAAACACAGGCTTCCTTAGCTGCCAACACATTTGCCATAACAGGACACGGGGAAAACAAACAAATTACAGATATGTTGCCCGGAATTTTGAGTCAGTTGGGACCTGAAGGCATTACTCAGCTCAAACGGTTAGCTAACACAGTGGCTAATGCTGGAGGTGTAGGTAAAATTGTCCCAGAAGATGAGGAAGATGTGCCAGATCTAGTAGAAAATTTTGATGAAGCCTCAAAAGCAGAAGTTGCCAAGAAGGAAGGAGAAGAGATCATTAAAATTGTGTGTTAAGCTTTGATCCGAAAGAAAGTGCATAAGTTTACTCGCTCTCATAATTTTATGTTCGGGGGATACATTTTGATATATTTATGATGTGTTAACTAATCTACCAAAACTTTTTTGTTAAAAATTAGACATCCTTGTGTATAGAATATTTCATAGGAAATATAAAAATATTCTAATATAATTTCGTATTATTTATATTTGATATTATTTAGTAATTGTTGACCTTGAGGATACCATTGTTTGATAGAACTTTGTAAGCTTTCCTGTTGTTAAAGTTTATTTTCACTGCAGTTCTAAAAATAGACAGGTATTCAATTTACCATTCTACTTTTCTGTAATTCATGGAAGTGACAAAAGTATTTAAAAATGTGTTGGTGTTTTAAGAAATCGTATGTTAACTAGGTATTCTGTTCTTGTTTTGAGCACATCAACATTATGTATTATATCACAACATACAAAATATACAAACACTGGAATATATTTTGTATATGCAACTAAAATTTATTGAATTCATTTTTTTTTGTGTAAAAATGCCTAGAACCTAGGCATACTACTTATGTTAATCACCTGAAAAGATTAAAATAATTGTACCACTGTAAACATCAGTATCTAATTCTTTTATTTTTGAAATATCTAAAAATTAAAAAGTACCTTCATAAGGAAACTTTTTATCTTATACAATTTATTCACAGTAATACCAAGAAAGATAGGCAATAAATTAGCAGCCAAGCTGCGAAAAATTTATTTAAAATTTTAGATTGAAATCCTTTATGCTGCGGTAGCTGTACCTAATTAAGCACTCTAGACAACAGCGTCTGATATCTGTCAGTTGAATTTTATGAATTTTGTTTACTAAAGATTTCAAGTTAAAATATGTTTTCAGTAGAAAAACAGTTGCAGAAAAAATATTGTATGCAACACACCCAGAAAGTGTCTTTACTGGGCTCACCGGACACTGCCAGCTCGCCCAGTAAAGAAACACTTTCCAGTCTTGTTACTTAAACAACTTATTTACACAATTAAAATTATTACAAAATTTAATAAATGCATATTATTTCCGATTTTGTGCATAATTAGGAAAAAGAAATAAACGATAATTTCCACTATTTAATGCAGAAAGGAATGTGCAGTTATTATTAATTAATGATTTTATGATATTTTAGCCGAAAATGTTCATTAATATGCTTTTGAATACATGGTTGAAATCACAGTAAAGAAAAATGTCTTAAATGACATAATAAACGAGTGGCTATTCGAAAAAATTAAACTGAACCATCCATAATAATTATCTTTCTTTAACTAATAATAACCTTATTATTAGTTCCATTATAAAAATTGAGAAATTCCAAGGTAATGTTAATGTCTGAAATGGTTTCTTCCTATATTACAACCAATTTTTTTAAATTAAGATATGCTGTGGCGGCTGGTGAAATTTAGGTTGCATCATATCTTAGTATTGGAGCATATGACCCAAGCGATACATTAAGGAATAGCTGTCAAGACTAAATGTGGAAGTTTTGCAGAAAAAAAATTTGAAATTTGTGAGAGTTGAAAAAATTGTGTACCTCGACAGGATATTCTATAAACAATTTGCAAAGCATTGTTTTTTTCAGAATCAGGTGAAAAATATATCGACAAATTTCCAACTTCAACGAAAAATATTGGTTATTTGTAAAGTTACACCGTTTTGAAATTTTATTTTAGATTCATATTTCGCTATGAAAATTTCAAAACGGTGTAACTATAATAAATCAATATTTTTTTATGAAGTTTGAAATATGTACCTATATATTTTCCACCTGATTCGTAAAAAAATTTTCTGCAAATATTTTACAAATTGTCTAAAAAATAATCTGCTCAGGCACACCATTTTTGCAAATGTCAATGACAAATTCTTTCTCTGCAAAACTTTTTCATTTAGTTTTGATATATAATAAAGTATCGCTTAGATCTCATTCTCGAATCCTAAAATACGAAAACCTAAATTTAACCAGCAGGCACTGAAAATATGATATATCATCCTTAAGAGAATGTTGGTCCCTTGGTTGGCCCTACAATTCTTCCGCAAAAGGATCTATGAAATGAAAGAAATTCCCAAAAAATAGACCATTTTGGTAATAAAAAATATTTATTTGTCAAAGTAATTAAGAATTTAATAATGGAAAATTTCTCCATGTTGTATTTTTAATTGCTTTAAGTTTCATATCCTTACGTAGCTCTCTTTCCATAGTTTTCCTTAAATTATTAAGTTTAATAATCTTCTCATTACTAGTTTGAGTAGATTCCTTTTGTTCACCATTATCTTCACCCCTTTTGTTAACCTTAATATCTGGATCTATTTCCTGTATCTGTAAGAAATTGAATTATTTGGTTTCAAGGAAAATTTCTTAAGTGGTTTTAAGAGTAAATACATATGTTTGTGTGTATTTATTAACTGAAACAGAATAAAATATTGGATATATTGGTAGTGAAATCTTACTGATATCTCGAAACTATGCAGTAGGTACCTATAATTTTTACGAAGAGATTATATATTAAAATAAAACAAACATGTGTTTCCTTCTCAAGTTTATAGCAGTATGAAGGTAGCAATACTAGAATTAAATGTAAGGACAGGTTATTCCATTTGAAAAAATTTAAAAATTCAGTTCAAATAGTAGTAAATTTAAAAATTATTTTTGGCCACCCTGTATATTTTTACGAAGTGAAAATGGCCGAGCCAGATGTCTTACAACTGGTATTAACATATTTTTTTCTTAAAATCGATAATTGTGACTGTAGTGATTTTTTTAATATACACATATGTAAATGGCATAATTTCAACAAAAGAAAAGCATTACATCCAAGTGTTGAGAGAGAGTCAATAATAATACAGTAGTGGAAAGAAGCAACAAAGAGGTTTTAAAAAATGTTCTGGTATACATGGCATTCTATTTAAAAAAAATGTTAGTTGACCCTGTAGTTTCGTCTTGACTCACCCTGTATATTTGAAAATAATTTCCAGTTACCTATAGACTTTTTTGTCTAGTTTATTTATGTTTTTAAATCAAGTTTCTAGCTATCATAGAACTCGACATATCGAAGTCGGACACACTATTGCTCCACCCTGTATATAGTTTTTTTTAAATAGCAGTTTAAATAAAATCATATTATAGATGTTTCCATCCACATAAGTTTTTTTTGACAATAAAAGTTAGTGTGGATATTATTTTTACAATATTCATTTATTCATTTATTTAACGTCGGCCTATTTTCGCTACCAAGGCCAATCACCGACGCCATGAGACGAGCTACCCCCAACCTGTAAATTTTACCGAACCTGTTCTCTGTCGATGAGTAGGGATTTTTTACTTGCCCAACATTAAATAGACAAGGGACCAACTGCTTTACATCCTTTCCGAAAGATGGTGTATCACCTACACAGCTCTCGCATAAGATTTACTTTTTAAACTTTTTAAAATAATTTTTCACAATAATTGCAATCATGTTGGATTATTATTTAATTAAATTAGATATTTTTTGTAATATAACACACATCAACAAAAATGTTAAGAAAGAGTCGGACAAAAGCAAGTAAAAATGTTTTATTCGGTGGTATATATTTTATTTTAAAATGAAAACAGAACAAAAACTACTTTCGATTTTATTATTGGATAAGAATAGAACTCTGGAAATAAATATTTAAATTAGGTTAAAATTATGCTATTAAAAAAAAAATTAAACGTTTTCAACAAAATCAAAATTTTTTAGTTTATTTATCAAAATTTTCTAGTATACGTGGAAATTTCTGTTAAATAAATGAAAATAAACCACTTAGTGAAAAATACTCACCAATGTTTCCTCTTCACACAAACTAGGAATTGGTAGCTTGAACTTTTCTTTGCAATAATCATCGAAGTTTTCAGTTAACAGGCTTTTTATTTCTCTTCTATTATTTAAGCATATTTTTAATTCAGACTGCCACTTTAAAACAACTTCCTGCTGTTCCGTTAAATCAATTTTTGCACTATTTAAATTATCTTGACATAACTTCGCATTGCTACCAGGTACTAAATCCTCATTAAAAAATTCAGATTGATCTGTCTCATTAAATACTCGTATCATCTGAGCCTTTAAGAATAAATACATTTACAGATCAAGTCATTCTTTAATTAAAAATACTAAATTTGTAATTTTTGGAAAATTATTTAGTCAAATATTTTATGGCAAAGTTCTTCCCTGATTGAATACAGGGATTTTTATAGAAGAGATGAGCAGCAAACACACAATTATTATTTTCTATATTATCATTTTCAAGCTTATATTAATATTTATTGTCTCTAATGCTACACATTTCGAACTGTACCTATTTACTGTAGGATTTCCATGCAAAATTATAAAAATCTAATTCTGCATTATTATATTAGGACAAAATAAAGATTAAAGAAATCAATATTGGGGGGGGGGGTGCTACAAGTGGACTGATGCGGCTCCTCAAATATAGCTTTGCCGGTGAGGTAGTAGCTTTTTGGTGGCTGCATGACTGCATAGAGTCCAGTTTACTTAAAGACTCGAGTTTGTAGGTTATTACCTTTAAGCCCCCCCCCCGTGTATCTAGTGTATTTACAGGCAAAGCTGATTTGAAGAGCCATAAGTTGTGGCACTCCTCCACTCTAGTGTTTCATGAAACAATCTGGTCCATGTTCTGGTTCTATATTTTGCTTACAGTATTTTTTCATCAAGCAATGCCAAGTTTAAAATATCAGTTTTGGATCTTTATAGAATATAAATAAATACTTACCTCCAAAATTTCATTTTTTCTTTTCTCAACAATTTCTTTATAATATTGTAACTTTTTCATTTCTGTTAAATAAGTTGCATAAATAAATTGCATGTCATTTTCATTAGTTTTATAATATTCAAGAATTGTTTTGTAAGTCGAATCATTATCATTAACGTAGACATTCCAAGCTTCCGTGTATTCAGGAATAATCTCTGGCATCAATGTAATCTCGTTTAGAAAAGATCTAGAATCTTTTTTGTCAGTTACTGAAGTGCTAGTAATAGATTTTCTTTTGCTAACTGAGGATCGTTTTGTCACACCAAGAGAGTTTGATCTTTTTTTATTTACTTGAGAGCCACTTGCTGAAGCTATAAAAATAGTTGTCATTAATTCTTTTGTTAGAGATCAGCTAATCACATTATTTATTAGTCTGTAATACTCTAATATTAAACTAATATTTTTCTCATTTTTGACAATATAAACTATAAGACCCTCACAATCCACACCTACTTATAAGAACATTATGAGATTGAGGAAATCATTCTCTTTATGGTATCAATAAAATGCCCTTTAGTAATGTTATTTTAATAATTTGAAATAAATACTTCCAATTAAGTTTCTTGTATATACATACATTCTGGTCTTCAAAGCCAGCCTTAGCTAGACATCCTAGAAAAACCTAGAATTATTCAAAGCAAGACCATTCTTATATACATTTATGGGCAAAACATCGGATTTGTTTGATCAATTTGCATAGCATAAATCTCAAATACATCACTCCTACATGGAGTGTTATACATATATATTTTTTTTTTAAATAAAAAACTGTATAAATCAAGTCATGAACAATTATTTTCATAGTTGCTTTGGAGACATTTTTTTTTTTGTAGTTTTATATTATGTAATTTTATTATATCTTATTTATATTATCTTATTACCAAATCGTGACAATATTTTTTGGGTGTCAATTGGCTAAATTTTTAGTGTAAATTCAATTCCAATTCGAAGTTTCAATTCTTTTCTATGCAAAAAAATATTTAGTTTACATAGGTCAAGTGAAAAGTTTTAAATGCAATTTTAACAGTGACGCCTGGTGGATTTAGGTTATGCCACATCTCAGTATTGAAGCATGAAACCCAAGCAATATTTTAAGGACTACCAGTACTTAATGAAGAAGTTTTGTAGAAAAAAAATTTTAAAAAAAGAAATGGGAAAAAAAAGTTACAAAAATGCGCTGTCGACCCAGATTACTTCTAGACCATTAGTAAAATATTTGGAAACTGTTTTTTTTTTTCGTAATCAGAAGGAAAATTTATCACCCCGTCTTTTTGTTTTTGAAAATTTTGATTTTTTTATAAAGTTATGACATTTTAAAATTTACATAATGAAGAATTTAAATTTCAAAATGTCATAACGTTACAAAATCATTCTATTTAATTCTCCAATAGCCTCAATTAAATTTTAATAGAATACCTTGAAATGTTTTATTAAAATTTTCAAATAAATAATTATCAGCGTTATTCGATACTGTCAATAATAATTCTTGTCATATATTTTAATAATTTCTTCTTATTGACATTGACATTTTTGTAACTAAATTAGACATTTCAAATGTCAAACTATTAAATTTATCCTAACCCCATTTTATGAGGTCAAATGTGTAAAAAATATTAGTTTACATCAGCTTTATTTAAGTACTTGGAAAATATATTTTATTAGATTGATTGTCTACTATAGACATGATTTATAATCTTTCATCAAGAGTATATTTTTTTTGTAAAAGCAAATACAAACAAGAGTGGGTCCCGTAGACCTTCTTTCAGCTGGCCAATTTTGCTCATCGCTGAATTTTTCGTTGTCTTTGGCCTTTAGAACATGTGTACCAAATTTGAAAGCTTTACCTCAAAAACTGTGGCTGCTATCGCGATACTACAGACATGCGGACAGATTTTTTTTCATAAAGTTATGTTTGTTCATTGTAAATCGTCGAGATTCGTCCAGAAAGTAAATAAAAATTTTTTCCCGAAATTGTACTCTTTTTTTTTTTCTTTGATACATTATGTCTTCTGGTGATACCACATTCACCAAATTTAATGTCACCTAAAATGTTGTTGAAAATCTTAACTGCCCGATTTGGGAAGTCTCTCATTAGTACTTTTTGAGTTATCGCGGATACACACATACACACACACACACACAGACACACACGCACCGACAGATATCATTCGGAAAACAGTCAGAATGAATTCAGGAGGATTCAAAACGTATGTCAATCAAAATCTCAAGGTCAAAAAAAAAATCACAATTACTATCCTTCCTTATATTAGGTATAAGAAAGTAAATATCAAAATTTTCAAAAAACTAAAAAAAACGGGGTGATAAATTTTCCACTGAATTTTAACTAAAAGTAACGTAAAAAAATTAGATATTACTTACATCCTTTCTTTGGCAACTTACTGGGGCTTTTCCTCCTTTTTCCTGATAATGATTGTACAGATGAAGCATCATCTTTTTTCTTTTTTTCATCCAGATTTATAAAACTCTCTTTTGATTTTTTAGATGTCCTTTTACTTGTTGGTCTAGAACCCTAATTAGAAGGTAAAAACATTATTATTAATTTTTACTTAATTTTCATTAATGTAATATTTTTTATTAGATATACAACTTTGGAAAATTAACAAATTCTATATCTCACATACTTTATATTATTCCAATAGGATTATTTTTGTAGATAGGTATGTAGATAATGAAAAAAATAAAGATATAAATAAATAAATAAATTTTTATGGTCCAAACAGGTATATACCCACTTTCAGGACAAATACAAAGTAAATATATTCAATGTGAGAAAAGTAAACAAAAGAGAAAAAGAAAGTTGATTATACTTATATGCTAAAACACATTTAAAATATTATCATATATGCATAAGCACATGCAAGAAATTACACAGCTTAGACTACTAAGTTTCTCTTTAGTTTTTGATATTGTTTTTAAACAAGCTAATCGAATGTAAAACATGTTTCATTTCTGTTATTAATATGAGGTATGTAAAAATTTAATTTAGGCTTGCTTTATTCAATGCAATCAGATTGTTCCATCCTCGCAATCCAATTGTTTTTTACACTCTTCTCATTGTAGATATATATAGGCATATATTCAGTTTAAACTGAATATATGCCTATATATCTATATATCTATATTGTATATATCTATATTGTACTAATTAGTACAATGATTCATATAACTTTAGTACAACTCAGAATTATATATATCCATTAATCCAGTATTTCACTATACTCCGAGATCAGTAGTGCAATGGGCTAGAGTGTTAAGTCACAAACATAGCTGGTTTACTACCTACCAACTCCCAAGTTCAAATCCTGGCTTCAACCCTAACAAAGTCGAAGGGTGGTTGCGTGTCCGCGTTTTTTCATAAGTGTAACCCCCACCCATGCAGCTCTGGTTTTTATTTCGGGATTATTTGATTTATGTGGCGTTTAATGTTTATGTTATTATATACTCAGCATTTAACCTTTTTAATCTTTCAAATTCTTACATCACAATTTTTAGTCAATCTTAAAACTTTTTCCTCTCAAAATTATTACTAATCAAGGAAAATTGTGTCACTAATTCCTAATGAAACAAGATTTGATCGGAATATAAACAACATATACACAAAAGGCGAATGTCATCCTTGTCGATAGACCCGCAGTGCTTCTATAACGTCATAAAGGATATGGTGAGGTTTATCGATGTATATTATTATTATGTTTAACATGCTGTAACTAGTGTAACTCCACAGTAAAACATATTTGACGACGTTAATATCAGAACTTTTCTCCTTATTTTGATGTGTAATCCTGCCCTCATGTCTTGGACAACCTTTTAGAGACACCCCATGTAATGTGGAAAATTAAAGAAACCTCAAAATCTTTTGTTTCCGAGGCTTTGAAAAAATCATTGGAATCATTGTATGCCTATTCTTAATACCAAAAATTGCTTGCTAATTAATGAGTTTCGGCAGTCAATGCACTGGAATAATTTCGAAAACAATTTTATTACTATACTAAATAAAATGATGAGCAATGTTGTTTCTAGAAGAATAGCAGGTTAATTAATTATACAAGTTATGAGCAGCATCAACCCCAAAACAAAGTCTAAGGTATCTTTAATGTATGAATCTTCATTCAGAGATCAAATTTTGACTACGTAATGCAGAAAGATGAGATAAATCGTTACTATTGTCATTTTTCATTACTAACCGTCAAGTTTTTCTATACACCTTTCTTCACATTCACACATATCAAACTGTTATCGATGATATTGGCTCTTGTGATTCTAAATGATTATGCAATACTTTTCTAGGGGTTTTTGTACTCACCAATGCATTCATGTCTTTTAGTAAAATTATTTATATTTTTTCTAGTGCATACTTTAAAAATAAATTGATTAAAATTTTTGTTGGCCCTACTTGCCCAAGAAGTAATAGGATAAACTCTCAAGGTCAAGAAATATTTATACCTTTAATGAACTTTTCGAACTGCTTTTTGAGTCACGTTTATGTTTGCTAGAAATTTCTAATTGTGCTTCTTGATATAATTTATTTTTTTTCTATTTCACAGTGATTACAGATCTCTTTAAATTCTTTAAAAGCTTCAGAAGCTTCTGCTACATTTAGAATGTTTATTTCAGTAATCTGATCTTTTAAATATTCTTGGATAGTTTTTTGAATGTGGTTAATTCTATCTTGATTCAGATTTCTGGTTAAATCTTGATTGAGTAAAACTGAACAATGTAATCTGTCTTTTTGTAATTCTTCCAGTTGATCCTGAAATTAACAATAGTATTCATATAAAAAAAATATGTTATTAGTGTGAATTAACAACTCATATTGTACCTGAATATACTGTAATTTGCTTTCCTCGTTCATTTCATAAATTAATTCTTTCATCTTCGGCTTTAAACCTCTCACCAACTGACCAAAACGCAACATGGATATTGTAATAACTAAGTCTTCCTGTAGAACTCTAATATGCCCAATAAAACTGTGACAGATAACATCGAGTATTATGAACAAAAGAAAATGAAATTATACACGTGATACCAAAAAAAAAAAACAAATGTTAAATATATACCGCAAAATGCTTTCATTACTCAGATCACTTCCTAAGAAGTAAATTAATGGATTTGTTCTTTCTTTAGTTTTAATGTGCATAGGAACATTCTTCATTAGACATAAAAGAAATTCCTCCAAATTGGTTTTTATAATATTTGCTCTACCAATCTCATGTGCATTTTTGAATAGACTTGATATATTTCCCACTGTATCCACACCAGCCATATCTATAATATGTAACTAAAAGCATATTAGATTTATGTCTGCTAAAGAAAAAAATGTTTTCGCATTACTCTGGATGTAATTTTTTCTGGAGATGTATAATCCTGATTTTTTGTCGTGATATGAAAAGTAACAACACTGCTATGGAGATGTGACATATATGTATCGTTATTGGCAAACGTTTTTCTTCCTTCTCCTATAAATTAATTTATAATAAGCTTTTTCAAGGATGAATGAAGGGATATTAGGTACACACAGAGACATTTTTTAACCCAATAAATAGTTCATACTGCGTGTGATACGAATCCAAATTTCAGTCTTCCTTCAATGTACTATGACTAATACTTAAATACATGTAGTGTATACTTTTTTCACATCATAGTCTACAGAGAAATGTTCAGTTTTTTATATTGAATTAAAATAGAAAACTGAACATATTTAAAAATGGCCCATCAAATTTGTATAAGACTTGGAGGATTATCCAATTTGACATTTATTTTAAAATCTAAATATCTGTTCTTCTATAGTAGCACTGAAAATACTGTGAATTGCCATTAGATGAGATACTTATTTCACTGGGTGGATAACAACTGGGAATTAGTAAAGTAATGGTAAAAGTCATTTGTAATAAGTATATTTTTTTTCTAATCCATTTATTTTCTATTACACTGGTGTACATACACTTGCGTGCATAGAAATCGGCCCACTGTAAATTTTTGACTTTAACTGTATTTCTTTTTTTAGAAACTATTCATCAGATCAAAAAAGAAATATGAGTTTAAATTTATATAAATATATATAAATTTATTTCGGCTTCTTAGGTTTAACATAGTGAAATTAATGCATGAAATAAATTAACTTTTTTTATTACTAAAAGAAATATGGTTATTGACAATTATCCAAATTAACACTTAATTTTTAATAATGGGTATGATCCCTTCTAGCCCTAATAACATCTCTCATATGATTAGGCATAGGTCTAAACAAGTTCGCTATTGTTTCTTGTGGGATGTTAAGCCACTCTTCTTCTACTGCAACAATAAGCTTTGGGATTGAGGTTGGGGTACGAAGTCTAGCTGCTCATCCCATAAATGTTCGATCGGATTTAGGTCAGGACTGCATGCTGGCCACTCCATAACCCGAAAACCGACTTCTATAATATAATCTTGCACGATTCTTGCGGTGTACGGCCTCGCATTGCCATGCATAAAAATAAATTCCTCTCCAATGTAGTCGACATAACGTACCACATGAACTGCTAAAATCTCCTAGATGTACCTATCACCCGTTAAACCTCTTCTCCCGTGACGGTCGCCTCTACTGATAAAAGCAGGGTCGGTTCGTGCTCCCATAGAAATTGCACCCCAGATCATGTAGGAACCACCTCCATAAGCAATCCGCCCTTCAATGCAGCATTCTGCAAATCGCTCTCTTGGTCTCTGGTACACCTTTCTTCTTCGATAGCTACCATAGAGGCATGTTCTGGTCTCATCTGAGTACAAAACAGACCCCTATTGTTCCAATGTCCAACTAAGATGATCCCGTGCAAAAACGCAGGTGTGCTTGACGATGTGCTGTGGTAAGTTTTGGACCAATCGCTGGTGTTTTATGGGTCAGGTTACTTTCCTGCAGTCTTCGTCTTACTGTCCACTGACTAATAGCCACTCTTCGTACTTCACAGAGCTATTGTTGTACTTGAACCGTATTAAGGTGACGATTTCTTAATGTTGACACAATAAAGCGGTCATTACGAGCCATTGTAAATTGCTTTCTGGCTATTCCACGTCGTCTATGAAAGGATCCAATCTCCTCATAATGTTGGCACTCTCTTCGAACCGCTGCACGTGTCATATCTAGTTGTCGAGCAACAGCTCGCCGGCTAAGTCTATTTTCGATTAAGTTGTAACTTGGGCGGCTTTTAGTGGTGTAGTATGTATTAAACTAACACACTTGAAAACTAATCAAATTATGAAAAATGATCAATGTGTAAATTTAAATTGCAAAGGCAATAAATTCAATCTTTCACAAGTTTGTTATTCTGATTATAACCACCACATAAATATGTTTCATTTGTTTACCGGTTGCTACGCATAAAAACGATAAGCACTCTTGATAAATTTAAACTCATATTAAAGCATATTAAATTGTATTTCAAACAGCATATATCTTTTTTTGATCTGATGAATAGTTTCTAAAAAAAAAATATAGTTAAAGTCAAAAGTTTACAGTGGGCCGATTTCTATGCACGCAAGTGTACTATATAAAGACAACAGTCAAGTTTAGCAACAGTGCACACAACAGACTCACTGGATACATACATATACTTTACCTTTATATAATAACATTAATGCTTCATATTCAGATTTTACTCTTATTTTAGTGGCTTCTCTAGATCGATATATATCTATTAAATTTGGATATTCTTTCAGTAAGTCTGCAGCTGTAGATTTCTGAAAATTCAGTGTATGATATTTGAATACACATTTTAATGTTCTTGGTGACTTGTTTTTTTAATTTAAATAAATCGTATATTACTCTAGGGGTTATTCCAAAATCCTAAACCAGGAGAGAATTATTCAACTACGGCAATTTCAATTTCAAGTTCGATATACTTCCAGACAGACATGCATGTTGTTGTATTTGTTTCATGAAACTATTTAACTAGTTTACATTTTTTTTTGTAGGAAATGAAAAAAATTTCAAAGGTGGAAAAAATTATGAACAAAATGAAAACGTTTAATAAACTAAAACATCGGTTGTCAGGTGGTTTGTAACTTTCAATTTAAAACAATTCTGTTAGTAGATATAGCAATAAACTATATAATTTACCTCTTCCAATAATTGTAAACCACCCAAAGTTAAGGATTTTCCCGTTCCCGTTTGTCCAAATGCCACTATAATTCCATTACATCCCTTAATAACCCTAAAATATATATTTTTTTGAAGATATGGTTAAATTAAAATAACATTAAATATCGTTTGATATGTAGTCTCAATTACCAACCTGTCAAGTACAGCCTCCATAACTTTTGTATACACAAATTCTTGATTACTATTAAAGAAAACTCCATCAGTTTTAAACTCCCAAAATTTTGGTGGGCCCTCAGTTTTATTTCCGAGAGATCCTTTTAGTAAATTCCTCATATACACAGTTTGATCTTTAATTTTTAAATTATCCCACCTAATTTTTTCCAAAGGAAAAATTCTGAAAAACACCTTGGCATTTTTATTCTCTGATTTGGACATATTTATGCGAAAGTACTATTACTAATACAAATAAAATTGTCAATATGACAACAAAAAAATATATTTGAATATTAATCAAAATCCATATATCATTGCTATTTTCTGTCTCAAATTTTCAAAACATATCGACAATGTCAAAAATCTTGACTTCCTTAGGTTGGTATTCCGCAACTAAAGATAATACCTATTATTTTGTCTTTTGAAAATATGCAACTATTAATTTATTACATATTATTTGTAAGGTCACAATCTGGTACAAAACAGAAATTCATTTTTCCTGAACTCACTATTTAGTAAAAATAGTTGAAAACTGGAAATGAAAAATTCACAGAACACCAAGAAAAAAATAAGGTCATGAATCATTTCCCACTTTAGGGCAACAATTTTTGATAAACGTTTGAGCAGGAATCGTCTGCAACAAACTAATACCTTATGAACAGGAATACTGGAATTTTTTAAATAATGTTTTAACTGACATTATAGATGGAAGTATGTGACAATGGCTGCATGGCTATAACCGTGGTATCTTCACGATGGGGCTCCACCACATTATGCTAGAGAAGTCGCCGATCGGATTTACCCTAACCAATGAATTGGAAGAAACAACTCATATCTTAAGACAGCTAAATCTCCTGATTTACACCCTTATACCTTTTTCTTATGGGGTCATGTAAAACACAGTGTACAATGTGTCTGTAAATTCTGTTGAGGAACAACTGCTGGGCAGAATTCGATTTTTTTTAGAGGAATTAATAAATATAACAGCCTCAGTCAAGAAGCAAAAGATGCTAGAAGTATAATTTCTTTTAAAAGAATTCTGATAAAGAGATATATAATTTTTCTTTTCTTGTTCATATATGTATGTGTATGTATATCCGCGTATGGGGTTTACAAGAGATGAAATTACTAAAACATTCAACTTTTCGAGAAAAAGTTTTTACTTTCCTAAAAAAATACGATTCATGTTGAAACTTTATGTTTTTTATAAAGGGTGTTCAAAATTTACAAAAAGCTTGAAATTCGCTTAAGAGCAAATTGGTAGAGTAAATCTCTAATTATCCTCACCCCTCAGTGAGAAAGTTATGTATTCGTGAAAAAAATTTTGAAAATTTTTAATGCATTTCTGGACGAATCTCGACGAATTATGATGATACACAAAATTTCAGACAGACAAAAATTTCTGTCGTGTGTGTGTATGTGGTTTGTGGGGGTGTGTGTGGGCGTATGTGCGCGTGCGCGCGGGTTTACGTGTGTGCATGTGCGCGTGTGTGCGTGTAGTTCGCGAAAGTAGCTACAGTTTTTTAGATAAAGCTTTCAAATTCGGTACACACATTCTAGAGGACAAGGAAGAGATTGAGTTCGTTGATGAGCAAAATTGGTCCCAATATCTAAAAAAAATATTAGTGACATTCCACCAATCTCACTTTTTTGAAACGTCAAAAAATGTGAGTAATAAATGGCAGCGGTTTTTTAAAACAACATGTTGAATAAAAAAGTTGTTTTAAATTTTATAATCAGCCAAAACTCAAAATTTAGAATCAATATTATTATTTGTGTATATTAATTTTAGATTAATTTTATTGTTAGGTATCCATAAATTCAGAATTGTTTATCTGATACTTATTCACCTAGTTCGAATGCAATTAACTGAACAGAAAAGGTGACAAAAACTGACTAATGATATTTTATTAAAAAGTCTGTTATTTCACAAACATTCTAATATCCAATTATTGATATATTGGATTTTGGCTGAATATAAAATTTTACACAACATTTTGTTCCAAGTTTTTGTAATTTTTGAGCACCTTGTATAAAAAACATAGATTCTCAATGTGATTCATATTTTTTAGGAATGCAAAAGCTTTTATGTAGAGTAACTTATTCTCGAGAAGTTGAATATTTTTGCAATTTCATCTCTTGTAGACCTCATTTGCGGACATACTGTATATACGTTTGTAGACGTAATAATTTTTATTTTGTTAGTGTAATGAATGGCGAAGTGCTATATAAAGATATTCTATTCTATTTATAAATTGTAAACTATAGTAATTCGAACCTCAATCATAACCTCAACTACACCTGTTTCAAACTAGTTTACAAATCTAGCATTACGTATATGCAAAAAAAAGAAAAACAGACAACCATTATTCTTGGTTTTATACAAAACAAGTTTAAATTATAAATCACCATTAACTAATACAGAATTTATTTCACACATGTATTTGGTATCAAAATGTTCATCTTGGAAAGACCAATTCAAATTCGATGAAGCTCACTAAAGTTATTTTTGTCCTGGTCAATGACCAGTCAAAAATAGTCGTTGATTGACCAAAACATCTTTGACCTTTGACACACTAGTTAAACCTCTGAATCTCAAAAAATTCAAGAAAAGATGAAATTTTCTTTAACATTAAATTTATTATATGACTTAAGCCCTAATATACATTTTCATACTGTATGTAATAAAATAACACCTAGCTTAACACGTAATAAAATTTAAACACAGACGTTGGACATTTTAACTTATCTAAACTGATGGACACTAATCCTGAGACCGATTGTGTCCTTTCCTATCTCAGCAACCCCACATATGTTACATAAGCAACCCTTATATTTGGGTAAATATGAAGTTCCACATAAAGGACACTTTTCTTCTGCTTTTCCTCTATAAATTGGCGTGTATGAATGTCCACAAAGCATAAATGGATTATGTTCATCATAATATAACTGCAATTCGTCGGTTAAATTAGAATCACAAGCTTGTAATATTTTCCGAGCTTGTTGAGCAACTTCAGGTCTAGGCCCTAATTCCAATAATCTTTTAGCAAATGAGGCTGCAGTTTTATAATTTTTCAACTTGAAGAACATATTTAATGCTGTACGCAGTGTTAATATCTGATGTATCGGTTGTAACCTGCAATGTGTGAAATAGGCTGCCATTTCACACTGTCGCTTCTGTTCTTCGTTAGTGGTCTTCGGTAGGGTCTTCCTTAGAGTTTCCATTTGTAGACCGCAAATGTATTCACTACATATCCGTAGTAACTGTTGTGCTTCAGTTATTTCTTGTTTATTGTCTACCACAAGAAGAGTTACAGAAAGCAGGAGGCTCTGGAATTTTTCAATAGCTTCTGTAAATTTTCCACCAGTTGTAAGTTGATAACAAACCTGTAATATAAAATTAAATAGTTAATTGGGTTTGTATGAATATAATTTTTTTTAAATACTTCGTGGTTTAGTTTAAAAAAAAAATTAAATACAGCTTATTCTTTTTGTACATTTGTTAATTTAAATATTATATCATTCGAAATAATCTGGTTATATATGTAAATCGACAATCACATGGGATAAATATGCATCTGTTTGCTTGCTTTTAAATTTTCAAAACAAAACATAGCAAGAGACAAAAAAGGAAAATCTGTTTCTTTTAAATGTAAATATTTTCAAGAACAAAAATCCAGTGAAAATATGGAAGACAATCCTTCATTTTTATTTATTATCACAATTAAATACAAATGTCTTAAAACTCTTGATGTTTGAAATAAAAAGTGTATCATGTAGCACTCAAAATAAAAATAAGACTGAAATATTTGGTAATTTTACAGAAAATATACATCACTAATTTTATCTGAAAAAGCTGTACTTAGTTTGTAAAACAATAACTATGACATATCAACAAAAAATGACGTTTGATTTGGAAAACCCAACATTACTTACCTGCAATCTAGTAACCAAATCGTTAAGTTTCACTCCAGCTGTAGGTAAGCTTCCTTTTGGACTTGCATCCTTCCAATTCCTTAGTGGATAACTAAACGAGGGTGGTATATTCTGCTGCCATGTTGACACAGTTCTGGAACTACTGTACAAATTCAAGAACAGACTTTCATATGGTTTAAAATGCACAACACCCAACTGATCATGAAGCAATCTACTAGCGGATTCAAATGAACCTGCAGCAACATGATCCGCAGCCAACTGTGAATTTTTGGTCCATGTTAATGGAGCAGATGGTCCTTGAGTGGGAAGGTGGACATAACTATCTGTTGTTTCTGCAGTTTGAGTTGGACCAAGATCGGGTATTTCCAAATCAGCATCTTCCACATCCCATCCACCTTCACCATCAGCTGATGTTTCTGCACGTTTTTCTTCTGGATCAACTTCTAAATCGTCATCGTCCCCCCAACCGACAGCTTCTTCCATGCCTAAGTCAGCAGCTGGTTCAACCATAAGTGATTTCATATTAGAAGAGGCAGTAGCAGCAGCAGCAGTATTTTCAAAAAAGCTCTGGAATAAAAAATAATAAAATAAGAATCCAGATAATACATGTAAACGTAAGACCAGCGATTCTTTGGTTCAAAATGGATCGATTTAACCTAACTTACCTATATCCAAAATTGCTTTAGGGCGTCAAAATTAGCAAAAATATATTTATATACAGGGTGGGGCAATAGCGCGTCTGACTTCGATATGTCGAGTTCTATGATAGCTAGAAACATAAATAAATTGGACAAAAAAGTCTATAATCGGAAATTATTTTCGAATATACAGGGTGAGCCAAGACGATTTTACAGGGTCAAATAACATTTTTTTATATGGAATGTCATGTATATCAGAACATTTTTTTGAAACCTCTCTGTGGCCTACTTCCACTCCTGTATTATTATTGACTCTCTCCCAACCACTTGGATGTAATGTAATTTTTTTTGTTGAAATTATGCCATTTACACGTGTATATTAAAAAAATCACTACAATCACAATTATCGATTTTAGGAAAAAATATGTTAGTACCAGTTATTAAACATCTGTGTGATGACACTCAGCCATTTTCACTTCCTAAAAGTATACAGGGTGACCAAAATGGCTTTTTAAATTTACAACTTTCTGAACTGTACTTTCTCAATTTTTTCAAATGGAACACCCTGTATATTTTTGGATGTGATATAGGATTGAAAAACGAACATTTTTTTGTACATACATTCCTATGGCTATTTGTGACCATTTTCAATTTATTGAACAATAACTGCAAAATTCAGTAATTAAGTAGTCGTTGCATAGACAATAAAAAAAATATATGTACCGATATTTACACAATACATGATTTTTAGAACACTTGTATGTTGTTCAGACCATCGTATACAACATCATAAAATGATATTATAAAAAAATCTAGCAACCCTATAAACTTCATGTGGCAAACAATAAATTCAACTAAGAAAAAAGTCCTGTCCAAGTACTTTTAACAAGTTTTTCGTTAATATTGCTGGAGATGTTATCAACGAGCTCCCTAACGAAATTTGAGATAATAAATTCTTTAAAAAACAATAATAGTAAAGGCATATATGACCTGAACGCCTGACTTGATAAAAACTATAAAAAACCACATTCTAATCCCCCCTAACTAAGCTCATAAATCTAAGTTTTAGGACTGGTGTATTTTCAGATGCACTTAAAATTGCATTTTGTTCCAATTTCCAAAAAAAAAGGTGATTCAGATGAAATGAGCGATTACAGAACAATTTCCCTGCTTCCAATTATCTCAAAAATCATTGAAAAGGCCATTAAAAATCAAATAATTGAATAATTAGAAAGAAATAAAATATTATTCAAACATCAATTTGGATCCCATGAAAATTTTTCAACAACGGATGCTATCTTAAAGTTCACAGAGCATATAGTAGAATGTTTTGAAAAAGGTATTTACTGTGACCTCAGTAAAGCGTTTGACTGTGTATCACATAGTCTACTGGTTCAAAAGCTAAATATAATTTTGGTGAAACAAGTCTTTCACTTATCAAGTCCTACTTAGAGAACAGAAAACAAAGTGTTAGGTTAAACGGAATAACATTAAATCTGGAGTATCACAGGGCTCAATTCTGGGCCATGTTCTATTCCCAATCTATGTCAATGACTTGCCAAATGCGCTTGAGAACCTCACTTACATATTTTATGCTGACGAGTCAATACTCCTAATGTCAGATTATAGCTTAGATAACTTAATGTCCGAGTGTGATGATGCACTTTCCAATGCTAAAAAATTCTCTAGCACTTAATGAAACAAAGACAATAAAAATGGTCTCAAGTACACGTGATTTGAGAAAGTTACCAAATAACCCCACCACTACTAAATCTTTAGGGGTTTTCATTGATCAATCTACATTGGGATGCGCATACTGATTCTATCGTAGGACAACCGTCAAAAAAATATATACTGCCTTAGACAACTCTCTAATTCAGTATCCTCAAATGTGCTCAGAACCGCCTACTTTGCATTATATCATTCTCGCCTATCTTATGCCATTCTTAACCTGGGGGGCACTCTGCTGGTAAGCACACTCTTTGGTCTTCAAAGGAAGGCTATCAGGATTGTGGGTGGTATAAGGTATCGAGATGATATTATATACCTTTTCATAATGCTCATAATACTTACCTGACCTTGTATGTATGCATTACAATGTATTTTATACATACATAATAATTTCAATACTCATACTGATCTGCATCGGTACGAGACCAGATATAAAGACAGTATATGTCCCAAATTTACTAGGCTTACCCGGGGACAAACTGCTGTTAAATACATTGGTATTTAGCTCTATAATTTGATGCCTAGCAGTATGAAAACTTTGCCTCCAACAAAATTAAGATCCATAATGAAAGACTTTTTCCTAAAAAGTGCATTTTTCACATTGGAAGATATTGAGAAAGAAATTGTAGATATGAAAATGTGATATTATTAAGCTGTTTTTTTTACTTATTTATTTAGTCTAATTTCTATTACTAACTTAAATGCAACTTTTCCTTCTATATTTATGATTTTCCTCTTTTATACTTATATTTACATGTTATTATCATTGTACCTTTAAAATGAATTTATGTAAAAGCCGTTTTGACTTGTGTACATTTTTATAATTCAACAAATAAATTTACTTACTTATGAATTGATATAAGGCAATAGTTTATATAAAAAACTCAACTTATTTTTTCTAGTTCTATCACCCCCCTGAAGGAAGATAATTAATTATGGGACACTCTGTATAACATCAAAAAATGTCAATTGAAAGTAGAAATTTATACGCCAAAAATGGTCAAAATAAACTGACACACTTTCAAATTATTTAAAAATAAATATATTTTTGCCAATTTTGATGCCCTCTAATGACTAAGCAAAGCAATTTTGGATATAGGTAAGTTAAGTTAAATCAATCTATTTTGAGCCAAAGAATCTCTGGTCTGACGTTGTACATGTATTATCCGAACATCCTGTATAATAATAAATAATAATGGCAAGTAATAGTGTTTTAAATTTGAGTAAATTCAAAATAACCATTTAGGCCCACATTCACAACCCACCAATTTAATGTATTGTCGAGGTAATTAAATCTCTCTTTTTCTCAAAATTAATGAACAACCAAAGCTTGGTGAAATCATATTTTGAGGATATGAAAATTGTTACAGCTGTATAAAAGTTCAGGTAATTTGAAGGCTCAAATTTTCAGGAAAATCAGTGATTTGTTTTCTATTAGTTACATTACATGAAATGAAAAAATTAATATTGTCACTTACTCGGCTAACAGTTAGTAGTGGCCAATTTGATTCAGCCTGTTGGATTGGTGGAGGCGGTTTTAAGAATTTCGCGTTAGGATCAACTTGAGGTATTTTCTTTTCATCACCAATTTGTTCTTTCAACTGTTCAGCTTCTTCTGTCATCCCATGTGTAGCAGCAGTTAAATAAGCTAAAGACAACTGGTTTGAGGCTTTTAAAACCTTGACACGTTCCTCCAGGTCACCTAAGGAAATAAAAATTTGGATTGATTTAACTCATTATATTACACTGCCCCACAAAAAAAAAATTTTTGTTCTGACCTAGCAACGAGACAAGTATATCCATATGTATTTTTGATCGCTGATTCCGAGTCCGGGGTCAAAAAAAGTCATACACCCCCAAAAAAGAATTTTAGAGCCAAAAAAACACTCCCTGAATAGGGATATGAGATAACGCTCTGAAAATGATGTTATCATTTTAATCAATCATTTTGTTTAATATTTTCGGGGAAAATTTGAATGTATTACGATAAAAATAAAAGTAAATTACAGCGTTCACCCTATCGGTATGAAACGCAACCTCATCTGCCACCAAACCAATTGATAACGACAATGACTGAAAAACACTTAAAAATGTTTAAGTTTCGTTAGGTTTGCAATAAACTGACGTAGAATTCACGTAATACCCCTAAACTACCCCTATAGTGTTATGAAAACAACCCTTAACTTCACATGATAGCAGACTACTGTTGGTCTCTGAAAAGAGACACGAAAGAACAACACAAACGACAGTCAGTAAGAAGATCGTTTGAAAATAAAGTTAAAAGATAGCATAAAAAAAAGATTAAAAAAAAGAAGAATTAAAAGCTACTAACGTAAGAGTACTTCTCACCCCCTTCAGGGATGCGTTTTTATACCCAAATGGTGTTAAGATTGGTGACAAATGACTGTTAATATCCTAGCCATAAGGATCTCTGCAAATAAGAACATCCAAATAATGAAATCGTTATCAAATTTTATGTTTTTTCCTTTCTTTTTTCTGTAATTGAAGTTAAGGGTTGTTTTTCATAACGCTATAGGGGTAGTTTTGGGGTATTACGTGAATTCTACGTCAGTTTATTGCAAACCTAAAGAAACATTTTTAGATGTTTTTCAGTCATTGTCGTTATCAATTGGTTTGATGGCAGATAAGGGTGATTCTCACCCTCTATGGGGGTGCGTTTCATACCGATAGGGTGAACGCTGCAATTCACCTTTATTTTTATCGTAACACATTCAATTTTTCCAGAAAATATTAAACAAAACGATTCAGGGGGTGTTTTTTGGCTCTAAAATTTTTTTTTGGGGGTGTACGACTTTTATTGACCCCGGATTCGGAATCAGCGATCAAAAATACATATGGATATACTCGTCTCGTTGCTAGGTCAGAAATTTTTTTTTTTTTTGTGGGGCTGTGTTATCATTCTTTTTTTAAATGGAAAAGTAATAACAACTTACCTAGAAGTAATGCTCCATGATATTGTGATGATCTAGCTTTACGAATCTCTGCAATTTTAGTCATTTTCCTAAGCTTTTCCAAATTTCCAGTTATTAAATATAGGAACGATAACTTTTCAAAACTCTTTGTGCGTTGGTAGCACATTTCAACAACTTGGTGATTTCCTTGCCACAGAGCAGCTTGAGCAAGTTGATCCCAACAGGCTTTATCATTTAAGGACTTGGCAGCTTCAAGGGCTATTTCAATATTACCACATTCTAGAGCCAAAGCAAAACGTGTCTTGTCATCTTTCACAAAATGTAAGGCTACCTCAGGATAACCCTTTTGTTGTAAATATGAGATTATGGACTGACCAACCAGTCTGGAATTTCTGACCATATATAACACTTCCTCATATTTATGGTTAATGAGAGCAAGTTTAAACTTATATTCAGTTGGGTCAACAGTTAGTACTCGAGGTTTACATTCACGATCTAAACAGAATACTTGACTTCCTTTAACCCTGGTAATGTAAATAGGAAGATCAAGGGCACGAATGATACCATGATCACTAAAAATAGAGTTGAGTAAAATATCATACAGATAAAATAATTTATGTATATTATTTACCCATTTGATAATGTATATTTAATGTGGTTACTAGTTGTATAAATAAATACACCAGAATCATCCCATGCTCCAGATTTTACCCTTGTATTTTCATGTAATGAACATAATACATCCAGTTTTCTGTTGCAGATGGTGACATTATGTTTTGACAGAAGGGCAATGTAAGCCATATCAGTTGACCAAACAACATATCTGCATTTATTAATTTTCACTAAAACAAAATCTTATTATGCAGTTTCTTCTACCAGTTGGTTCCAAATTACACTGTATTAGAGATGGGCATCAGCATTTATTTTAGTAAACTAGATTGTGCTAACTAAATCACCGAAATGAACGTATTAAGTTAGTTTATTTGATCATACACGACAAAACTACATTTTTACTGGTCAGAAGTTTTTCATTCACAAAACATGACTTTTTATCATTCACATACAACTGTCATCTGTTGTTCTACCAGGTCAAAATTACAATCTGATTTATATGTGTCTTTGTGGTCAAGTAGCAAGGACACTTGTCTCTCACCATGAGGTCTTAGAATCGATCTCCGGTCGAGAAGCTGGTATTTTTTTCTAAAGCATACTCAGATATTGAGTGTGTATCTAAATGTGTAGCCTCCTACCGTACAAGGCACCTTGAGAAACCTTTAATAATACATTGGTTGTATTACCCATATTTGCACTGAACAATCTACATCGTTTCAATGGCCACAATACAGATCTTTCTCTCATATTACTTTATGACTATAAAACTGTTAAACTACTGTTAAATCCAATTAGCTGGGTAATACTTATAATTTCAATGGTTTCAGTATTGTAAGAAAAACAATTTAAAGTGCTTCAATTTTACAAATTAAACAATGAGTTCCATGGGGAAGTGTCCTTTGGGCAATTGCTTTTTCTAATTAAGCACATACAGGTATTAAGTCGTTAGGCGCTTAAAATAAGTTAGACAGATTTGTAATACTTGTACTGTTTTTAAAAAAAAAATATAGTAGTTACTAGCTTGTTGTTAAATAAATAAATAAATAAATTTATATAAATGACTTCTCTACATCAAACAATTTTTTTAATATACGTTTTACTAATGGCACGGCTCTAAATATAGACAAAAATGTGAATTCAGACCTTATTAAAGTGGAAATTATTCATATTGCATCTGACTTGATTCAGCACAAATTATTTATGCCTTAACATAACTAAAATACAAAGTTCTAATCAGTTATTATGCTTAGTTCATAGCACTATGACTTATAGATATTATAAATTATGAAACCTGTCCAAAAAATTTTTTTATTATTTAAAAAAGAGATATTATTAGGATATTATCTGGTATTGCACATGATAAGCTGTAACCATGGTTTACAAATGTCAGTATATTAACTCTGCCTGCAGCAATTTATACTGCAATTTAATTTGTGTTAAAAATGACCTTATATAAGTTAACCACTTAATATGGAATATCAAGATCATTTTACACACGCAAGATTAAATTTAGCAACACCGATACCTCTCCATCGACTTGTAAATACAAATAAAACATAGGGTAAATGTGCCGGTTAGCCGACCTTCGCGGGTTCTCGACCAATGTTTAAATAATCGGCGGGAATAGTAACGAGAGAGTTAAAATTCGTCAGTGTAAGGCATCTTTGTCTTCCACCATGTATTACGCAGCTGCAGTTCAAATTGCATGTTACTCTGGTGGCAGAAAGCGGAATTACAGTAATTTCAATTTAACGTTTCATGGGTGTTCTGCAAAGTGAACTAAAAATTAGAAAAAGTGAAGTGTGCATGCTATTCCGAAAACAGTAAGTACCCTTTTTATTTACCAAGCCGTCATTATCACGTACTACTATAGGGTACTAGAGTATATTAACTTCGATTTAAAATGAAAATAAAGCTTAAATAGAAATTTTTACTTCTAATTTTTAGGTGGTCGGGTAATTGCACTTACCGAAAATATGAAATCTCATTCTCGGACACTGTGTCCGAGAACAGGTCCAATCCCTCAAACATTCTTTATCTTTTTCTGACATACTTGAAAGGCTATCAGTCTATCACACTTACTATTTCACTTTGTATTCACATTGTTGATACTAGGCCTATTTTCGACCAGCAAAAAGCGGGAACTTTAAAAAAATTACTTCTAAGCGGATTTTATGTGTCCGAGAACGTGATATCAATTGAACAGTTTTCGACCACCAAGATTAACATATCTGGTTTACCATTTCAGATGCCAGCAATAAAGAAGAGACCAACTAAACCTAATAAAAAAATTAACAAAAATCCTAACAAAGCAGAAAATCGAGAAAGTTATTTCCAATACTCAGAAGAAGCCTTTAATAAAGCTATTGAGGAAATTAAAAGAAAGAAAATGTGGAATTAGAGAAATCTGCAGAAAATATGGGGTCCCCAAGACCCCCAAGACATCTGAAGACATCATAACTACAAAAAAAGTTATAACAGAAATCCAAAATGTACTTGAGAGTTATGGCGTAAATGTCAATGTCATCTTCAGAGAATTAGAATTTTTGAGGAAAATGAGACAATCAAAGAATGAAGAAATAAAACACACTGATGCAGAAGAAATAAAGGAGATTGGTGCGACAGAAACAATACAATTAGACGTAGGAGAACTAGGACAGTTAGCTGTAGGAGACATAATACAATTAGATGCAGTAGAAATAATACAACTAGACACAGATGAAATAAAACATTTAAGTAGAGAAGCAATAAGTCAGCCAGGAAGAGTAGAAATAATAGAACCAAATGAAAATAAAATAACAGAGCCAGACGAAAAAGAAATACCAGAGTCATGTTTCCAATCTACAGAAGAAATAAGCTCCTTTTTGCCTAAGACTAATATCACTATCCTGTCAGATGTGGTAACGAGTGAAGATGTGGCAAACAATAATACTACTCCAGAGACAACTCCTGAAGCACAGTCACTAAATGAATCCTTTGAAAAACATTTAAAATATCCTGAACCTTTAAGAAAATGTAGCGGTAATACAAAAGTAAAAGAAAAGCTTCCCAGTGCCATTTCATCTAGTGCCTGGAGGGTATATTATTTAGAAAAAGAATGTTTAGAGAAGGAAAAGGAGGAGGCGATTTTAAAGAGGGAAGGAAGAGAGAAAATTAAAAGCAGGAGTTGAAGGAGAAATCGAAAAAGAGACGAGTAAGAAAAAAATATTAATAAGGACAATATTAAAACCGAGACTAAAACAAAAAATAATGAAATATGCAAGACATGCCAAGAAGAATTAATCAGTGACGTAGAAGATGAAGAGGAAAAAGAACATTGGATGTGACTTCTGCCCAACGTGGTTTCACAAGAAATGCACAGAATTTATTGGCGTGCCATACCAGGAGGCTGCATTTAAAACTATCAGTGTGATTACTGCTAAGAATTTAAATGTAACCTACTTATTTGTTATTTTAATGTCCGTTTTTTTGTATATATGTACAAATACACTTACCTACCCAGTTCCTTTTATTTTTATTTTATTTATACAGATATATTGTTTTTAAAGTTCGCAATAAATATTGTTACCTTCCGAACTTTTATAGGTATATCAAGATAATAAAAAAAATTATCAGTGTTTTACTTAATCTGCTTATTTTTTCATACTGCCTCCTGTCTCCTGTCCGAAAATTAGAATTTATAGGTTATATTCCCCACCACCGGTCGAGAACTAGGTAGTGCCTTATTGGTCGACCAATAAATCACAGCTGGTCGAGAACCAGCACAATGTACTTTTTTCTCAAATTATTGAATTTGAGTAAATAGAATTTAATTTGCTAAAATTAACAGTATGGAAATCAATTAGTATATCTCCAAGAAATGTATAGTAAAAAAATTAAGCTTTAAATTTTCAGAATTCATTTTACATACTTTTTAGAAGTAGTAATTTCTCGTTAACTGGTCGAGAAGGGGCACATTTACCCTATATCAGTATAAAATATCAGTAAATTACCACTAATTGTCAACAAAATATAAATCTAGGGATGTTGGCTCGGTAAATTACCGCGATTTCCATTTTCCGATAACTTACGGGCGTATGTTACCGGTACATTACCAGCTGCTAAAACTCCTTGAATTTAACTCATTATTAAGGTTAGAACCATCACACAAATTTTAAAATCTGCATTTTTACTATTATTTCCATGTGTTTTGGTTTTTTATTTGAACTAGTTCAAATCATGCTTCGAGAGCTTGTCCAATATTTGTAACTACTATAAAAAAATTTTTTGTGAAGAACATAAAATTTGGCGAGTGTAAATATTATGCACGTAAAAATACAGAAAGATACCCCATGTATTTGGTATCAAAATGATCATCTTGATGATTTCAGTATGATGGTATCGTCATCATTATAGTTAGTTGGACTTCCTTGCACTGTCTCTCTCGTTTTATTATTTTGTAGACAAAGAACACTTGAACAGCGTATGTTGTAGATTAGAGATAAATTTGTGACGTAATGGCATTCTTTCGTAATTTCGATTAAGTATATATTTCTTTACAATTATGGAAAGTAATTTAAAATCATTTTAAATGATAAATTTAATTTGGAAGATTTCAAACTTACCTTGGGCCAGCGTTCTTTTTGCTGAACATCAAATAATGTAACATGCTCAGAATCACGTAACAACAGCATTCCAGTACCAGCATAGAAAACTTCATCACATGTAGGAGTCTGCACTTTTTTGTTACTTCATTTTTCAAATTTTTTATTACCAATTGATGTGTTCTATCAAGAACTGCAAATCTATTTCTAGCTACCCAAAGTGCTGTGAGTCCAGATGATCTTCTGCTTTCTGCCTCAGGAACATGGTCATCACGTTCTTGCTCCTTGGGGATGTTATACAAATCATATGTACTATTATCTAGGTTTGACGTTCGAGTGGATAGTAATACAGCATTTTCAGCAGGGTTAAATGACATCCTAAACACAGGCACTTTTCCTCCACCTCTAATCTGAATTACAGGTACATCCTTTGATGTTGTGAAGTCTAGTTTTCTTAAGAAACGTTCCTTTACATAATATAATAAATTTCCATGTACCGTGTATGCAGGGCGTTCACGTTCTAATTTAAAAATTACCATTCCAGTATCATGCCCTGCTGCAAATAAGTTGAGATTGGGGTGTGAGGTCATTACCCAAAACCTTTCATGCTCTCTTCGGAATGTATGTAAACAGGTACGTTTCGTCATATCCCACACTCTTATGCTTTTATCTTCACTATTCGAAAGTATTAATTCTTGTCTAGGATGAAAAAGAACACAAGACACATTATTGTAGTGGCCTCTACAAGTATCAACTTCCCATGCTTTAGAATCATTCATCCTCCATAGTTTGATTTGTCGGTCATCAGCACCAGAAACTATAAGCGGCAATGTAGGGTGAAAAGTTGCCCAGTTTACACCACGATCATGACCCTCTAAGACATGTTTTACTACTGCATCTGCCTGACCAAACAAGTCGGTTGCTCCAGGATTTTTCAAATGTTCTTCTAATCCTGCAGGACCAGGAGCAACATTTTTCTTCCTTAAACCTATATCATATTATTTAAGTATAAATCAATAAATTATGCGTTTATGCGTTTTCACTACTTAATGTAAGTTTGATAAACATGCCAAAGATAAAAACAAGGTAATTGTAAATATCTCCTTAACTGTTAAACTTTGTGGGTTGCTCCATGTAGGTAGGAGTAATTTCATTATATTGTTGAAAATAAAAAAAAAAACCCTTCCTCCAAAAATAAAAGCACGCAGATTTTTACCTTGATATTTGTATCATATTGAATGATATTGCAATGTAGAATTTTTAAAGAACGGATGTGGTAACCTCCACAAAGTTTATAATAATTTATATAGCTAATATAATTTTAATTTGGAATTAGATAAAAAAAATAACCTGAAATATCCCAAACTCGAACTGTTGAATCTAAGGATGCAGAAACTAATAAATCCTCAGAAGGATGGAAAATGGCACACATTACATAATGATTGTGCCCTGTAAGGACGCAAATACAAGTTCGGCTTTGCCAATTCCAAATACGAATAGTTTGATCATCAGAAGCAGATACAATCCAAGGATATTCGTGATGAAACATTGTAGTACGTATATAATCCAAATGGCCCAGTAAAGTAAAGATACACCGTTTTTGCTTGTAATTCCATACTTTTTATTTTATAGTCATCTCCTCCTGATACAAACAAGGGTTGTTGATTATGAAAACATATTCCACGAACTGGGCCATCATGTTCATCAAATTTTTCAAGCAATGTACACATTCGATAGTCCCAAAGCTGAATACACCCATTATGCAAACTTGCTAATATCCAGGGTCTCTTGGGGTGAAAAGAAAGCCCTTTAACTCGAGCAGATTTCGTTTCAAATTTTGTCAACATGTTTTCAGCTGACGTGTATGGTTCGCCGCAAAGGTTTTGTGATATAAAACACCACAATTTTCAATTCGATATATATATCCACAACTTTTTAGATTCGAATTATGCTTATGCTATATCATTCTTTTAATCTAAGATAAATTTTAAATTTCAAAATAACACAGACACAACTCCCTACACTTGACTTGACATCTACGTGGATGACGGATCGGATGACGCATATAATTGGCAATTGGCAATTGGCAAGTAAAGATTTTTAGCGAACAAGTCGGTTAATCTATCAACTGCCTGGTTAAAGAATTTTTTAAAACCGGCTTCAGAGAAAGGCGTATTTCAAATGTCACAGTTTAAAGGAATATTTTCGCTGCAACGATAGATAATTTTTGTCTGCAATATGAAACACGTCACAGTTAACTTCTGTTTCATATTTTTCACAGTTCCTAACGGTACGTTCCCATGGTCCAGAACTCCAGAAATCCACAAAACAGTCAATCATGATTTGATTGGTTTTCGGTATTATGGGATTCGGTCTAAGCAATCAAGTCCCTTGAAATTGACAGTTCCGTTTCGGATTTTCCTACTATGGGGATGTACACCAGATCCAAGAATAGTAAACTAAGAAGGATAGTTTATTCCCATAAGAACGTATGTTGGCTCTCCGATCAGCTTGCGATCTAGTTGGTGACGTCACCGTCTGGCGTACCGGCATTGTTTATGCTTGCTTATACGTGTGTTTACTACTGTTTAGCCGTGTTTTAGAACTTTTAAAGACAAAATTGACTCTACTTTGTGATTCTGCATGTGTTTACTGTGTTTTAAAACTAATTTTAAGTGTTTTTTGTTTTAAATAGACTATAAAATAAATAAGACTTTAAAATAAGTAACTAAAATAAATCAACTGTAAGTTTGTGTTTAGGTATTTTCTGCTGTTTATTGTAAGTTATTTTATTTTGCTTTAAACTTCATAGATATGTGTATAAAAGTAATTAATTATTTCAGAGACTAGATTAAAATTATGCCTGGCTATAGATGTGCGATGTATGGATGCAATAATAGGAGTGTGGTTACAAAAGCCGGCGATACAAAAATTGTTTATCATTCTTTCCCGAAAGAAAAAGATTTTGTTTCTACGACTATGCTTAAAGAATGGATTAATTGCTGTAAACATGCAGATAAATTTAATCCCAGTTCAAGTGTGATTTGTTCTGTTCGTTTTACACAAAAAATTATGATCCTTTCCAACGATGAAAACCGCAGAACACGTAAAAAAATAAAAAAGATTGTTAATTAAAGAACATTTTATTATTTTATTTGTTGGTAATTAGTTTAATAAATAATTTTAAAAAATATTTGCTTTTTTTAGTTACCTTTCTTATTAGCTGTGGTGGGGGACCAATTTATTTCTCATCTGACTAAACAGATATTTTTCCATACTCACTATAAAGTTATAGTTTTGCCAAAGAAATATCATTATTGCCTTTAAATTCAAAGCTTACCAAGGGTGGTAAATATTTTAGTTATGATTTTATAAGTAGCTAAATTTAAAAAAATCGGTATTACAAAGTACAAATCAACTTGCTACGAATAATGGTCGTATCCCTAATTTTATCAGGTCTTTATCGACTAATATTTTCATCAAATTTGTAAGATGAGTAGTTCTGACTTTTATGAACTTTTAGTGTCTTCCTGAAACTTTAACAATTACAAAATTCCCCGACTTTCAGATTTACCAGATCCCACGCTAGTATATTTAAACTGATTATTCCTTACACCTAAATACGTGTTTTAAACAATAATATTTATATTCGGCTCATATTTTTATAATATTCATAACACTTATTACCTTTGATTTTTATATTATGTTAATATCCTTCTGCTGCAGTGTGTAAGCCAAAAATTGCAGTTATTAGCCTATATATTATATTACTCTGAAATCAAATTCTGGCCAGTCGTCTACGTCATCATAGCCACGCCCCCTCGCCGATAAAATAGCGCTTATAAACTATCCTTCTTAGTTTACTATTCTTGCACCAGATCACATGATTAGTCGATATACCTACTACAGAAAATATATTATAATATGCTATTATATTATAATATTTTATCTATGATACCTACTCCGTAAAACTCCCGACCCTTGATTGAATCCTATGAATAAAGAGAATTACTTTATTCGTAGATTGAATCTAAAGATCTTGACATTTGACACTGCATTTTTATGTTGTGCTCATGCAGTCCTATTCGACCTTCGACCATAAATAAGTTTTATGGTCGAAGATGCAGTCTCCTACAAAAGATGATTGGAATTTGCCACACGCCACAGGGCATGCTTTCCCTTCTATAGTCTATTCACATAAGCTTTGCAACGTTAGCCAGGATAGGGAACAAAATGCGCGCAGATGATTGTGCACACGGCAAGCAGATACCTATACACAAGTGCAAAGTTACGATAGCGGTTAAATCAATTTTCATTGTTTATATTATTTCATAGGCATCGGTAGTTTGGACGTTTGTAGGTTGTGTTTTAATATAAATTTTTAATTAATATTTTAATAACGTATTAAATCTGATTGTTAATGACCAATATATCCCCCTTAACCTTACCTAAAAATAATATGGGTTATATTTAAGATAGACGGAACGGGTCGCTCTGCGAGCCCATTTAAACAGTTTCTATGTACTCATATGAATGAACGCAGTATAATATGGTGTATATTTTAATCACTTTTCACACAGGTTAGTTCAAAATGCAGCATATTGCTTTATATTAAGATAGAGAGAAACATAACACTGTTTGAAGCAGAAGTATGAAAATCTTGCAGCAAAAAATTTGGTCCACTCTAAAGCAGGTAGAATTGAAAATTGTTTTATTCTCTGACATTATTTCTTATGGGTACACAAAATAAAAAGTAATGGAAATTTTTAAGACGTTTGGCTTTCTTATATAGCTAAATCAAAAATTTTTATTACATTAAGATGTTCTTATTTCGGCGTAACCAGTCATTTTAGTTTCATATTCAAACTTTAAAACTTTATTTTTGTTATTTTGTTTCTTTCCACTGCTAACCAATAAAAGGTATTTCTTGTTATTGTAAATAAATTTACGTATACGTACACTCTGTTGAGATATTTTTCCACTGATTCAATAAACCTAAGAGGCATTTATCTTAATTCTAATGCCTTGAAATATTTTTACGCCTGATAATAAATAAGTAACCCACAATGATATATTTATTACGCCTGGAAATAAGCAATTTATAATACACTCGCTACATTGCCGATTGTAAATCGGACTCACTAAATCCAACCCACCACTACAAAGTTTAAGTGAACAGACTTTAGGGCAAATGTATGAATGAACGCTGCTGTACACTAAATATGACTAAAATAAACTTTTGACAACTCATTGTCAACTGTTTATTATAGGTTGTTGCTTTGATCTCAGTTAAGAAAGAGACATTTGATTGATCTATCAGGGATTTTGAAATAATAGGTGTATTATTTTCACAGCTCTAAATGAGTTAACTCAGGTATTCTCATTTGTGGTTAGTTTAGCGAGTTCCTATAAATTGCCGACATCAACCACAAATTAAAATAACTGAATGAACTCATTTTAGAGCTGTGAAAACTGAAAAAAATACACCTCATAAATAGCATTCAAATCCAAATCAGCATAGATAGAACTGGTAGAAGCATGAATAAAATCACTATCTTAATTGAATTTGTGGCAGAGACAACCACCCAGTCTATGTTTGTGGTAGAAAATTATCTTCGATCAATTCGCTCTAAACAATTTTCTGAAATCATATTAGTAAAAAGCATTCCGACATCCCGATGAGTGTTTAATGTTACTTCTTTTTATGCATTTTCATTTTTTTTTATTTTTACTCCCAACAAAATTTACTGTGTGACGAAACAAAATATTTTCTAAACAGTCATTTTGGTTACCGTTACCCTTCAACCATCAAACTTTATGCCCATTACCCCTTTCTCAAAATTCTTAGGAAACGTCCTTCGACCAAAACGTCTATGGATTGAAAATAGAGACCTAAAACCAATTCGCTATAGGCACAATTTATTGACGGATTGTGAATTGTGCCGAGATAAAATTTATGTCATTTATAATGAGTTGGAAGCTGCCATCTATTGAGATTTTTTAATATTACGTGTGAGCAAATTCAGTTTTATTAAATAATTACAATTATATTAACATAACTTCTAAAAACATCATATTTTCTAATACTAAAAGATCTAATCTTCCAATTTCAAATCACAGACCAACTTTAAATACAAACAATAAATTGTGTCATAGTACGCATGCGCAATTTGAAATTCGTGCCGCAATTGAATTGAATATTTGCGATTTGCAAGCATCCAATTCAAACCTGAAGTGCAATTCAAGGTCGTGCCGACTTAAAATTTTGTTGTAAACAAATACATTCAACCAGATATGCTTAAAACCCAATTTACAATCCACCAGCAGATTGTGCCCATACCGAATTGGTTGTATATGTACCTTAAAGGTACATCTACAACCATTCTGGATGTTGTAAATGTACCTTAAGATCTCTCGTTGAAAAAAATTCAAAACGTTGTTAGTAATGGAAGCTAAAGCTGGGTTCTCACAACGATTCTCTTCTTCCTGCGTCTCGCATCGGCTGCTTCTGATTGGTGGCTCGCTCCAAGACGTTGAATTTATTCAACTTTTTTGTGTAGTGTCCAATCAGAAGCAGACGACGCGAGACGCAGGAAGCAAAAAATCGATGTGAGAACCCACCTTTACGAAATCTCTGGGAATAACCTGTAAACTATTTCTGTCCTCCTTCTTCTAAATTTTTAAAAATAAGACGAAAATATTACCGGGACATTTAGAATGGCTATTCATAAATGATCACTGACAGGCGTCAAAAAATTTGTAAAATGGATCTAATCTAAAATAAAAATGATTATCATCATATAAAAAATATCATACATAATCATTATTCATTACTAAAATAAGTTTTGCGACACCTTTGTCGACCGTCGACCTTCCCAACAAAAATGGCGACGCCAGTGTATGTCGAAGAGGAATTAGGACGAAAATGGGATAAATGTGTATCAGATGGCATTTTAAAATTTGGTGAGCTGATAAATATACATCATTAGGGACAAATTTCCAATAATAGTATTTTGTTCGTGCTCTGTTAAAATAAAATTGGATTATGTCATCAGCCTAACCTAAAAGTGTTCTTTATTTAATATTTTAGGTGGTGGTCTCGTACTAGGAACAGTATTTTCCATTTTATTTTTTAAGAGGAGAAGGTGGCCAATATTAATGGGTGGTGGATTTGGTATTGGAATGGCATATTCTAACTGTGAAAAAGACCTTAATCAAACACTACAAACTTGCAGTACTTGTGCAGATAAGAAGCAACCAAAGTAGCCTCGATAAGTTAGCTAATTTTAGAATACTGCCTTTTAAGTGATCGTGGGTTTATTTTCTATTACAAATTAATGAGTAGTTTGTAAATATGAATATTAAATATTTGTTACACATTTTTGTTTTATCATTTAATTTATATTTACACGGTTTTATTTGTCTGCATATTATAACTTAATTTAATAAAGCTAGTACCGTTACGTAATTTGATTTTTATTTTGTATCCTTATCGTTGAATATTGTTTTTATTCTATTTTTTTTTTTTTGTTAAAAGGAAATTATAAATAAAAGTTAAAAAAAATTACCAATATAAAGTTTATAATTTATACTGTCAACAGTCAAGAAGTTAATTTTTACTTAAATCGAGAAGTGAATGTAATATCGCTTATGAAAAATACTGTTCAAAATATGCTAATATTAGATATTAATATGGAAGTACTTCTACATTTATATATGGTCGATGGTATTTGAAGACGAGTGAAATTTAGATTTTTCATATTAAAACAAGATCAATGATTTCAGTATTGTTTCTCTTATAATTTACTAGCTTTTGTTGTTTATATAATGTATAATTTGAATAAGGGTCTTATTTTCAAAGCCAAATTAGCCATTAACTAATTACAATTGTAGGGCATGGAAACAGACATTGATATCAGTTCGTTGAGTAGTAAACCGTCTTATTTATATTTCAATTTACTTATAACCAAACAAGTGATACAATTGAGGCCAATAAAAAAATCACTATGTTTTGCATTTTTATTGGTTTCAAATAATTATATTTCGCAATTGTTACTTCCAGTGGCGGCTGGTGAAATTTAGACTATGTCATATCTTAGTATTGCAGCATGGGACCCAAGTGACACTTTAAGACATAACTATCAAGACTAAATGAAGTAGTTTTGCAGAAAAAAAAATTTTGAATGAAATTGCGAAAAACAGTTGAAAAACTTGTATGCCTCACCAGGTAATTTTTTTTAACAATCTGTAAAATATTTGCAAAACATTTTTTTCCAGAATTAGGTTAACATATTGAAACATCTAAAATTTCATAAAAAAATATTGGTTTTCTATAAAGCCGCACCGTTTTGATATTTTATTTTAGATTCATTATTCACTGTGCAAATTTCAAAAAAGTGAACCTTTGTAAAAAATCAATATTTTTTTTATGAATTTGAAATCTGTCATATTTTCCACCTGATTCTGAAAAAATTTTGCGCAAATAGTTTACAAATCGTTTAAAAAATAACCTTGAGGCACACAATTTTTTCAACTTTTTTCCAAATTTAATCAATATTTTTTTCTAAAACTTCTTATTTATTTGATATTATCATAATATATTTCCCATTCAATATAAATAACATGTTAATTTAACACTATTTTAAAAGATTGGTCAAAAAGGAACTTTTATTATATTAATAATGAAAAAAAGATATATTTTTCTTTTATTTCATCAAAAAAAAACTAATTGTGGTATCTAATATATTTAAAAAAATTAAATATTATAATAATTTTTTTATATTAATAATATAATTTAATATCTCTTAATACTAGAAAGGTGAAATATGTATTGTTTTTCTATATTATTGATTCATTATCATATTATTGTCTAATTTGTTTAATTTATACAAATTATCAAAAATTTATAATTTATTTTCCATATAATTACTTTATATTGTAAATATGAATAATGAATCCTATCTCAAATATTTTATATAAACCCTAACAACTTAATTTCAACAAAGCACATTTTCAAATAACAATTATAAATTTTATATTTTTTATAATGGAAAATTTACTTTTGAATGTTTATTTTTTTTAAATTTACTTATATATATATATATTAAAATACTTATATTATAATTTTATAAAACAAAGGAAATTTTTTCTTTAATATAATTTAAACGAACAAAAAAACCATTTTATTTTACAATTAAATTTACATTTAAATAAAATATCAAAAATAATAAATAAGTATAATTAGTTATGTACAAACGAGCTTTAGATAAAAATCCTCAGTGAAACCAAGCCCAAGCCCCCAATAATCCTTTGAGACTATTTTCGCAATTTTTATTTCATTACATGCCACAAATTCTCAATTATATTTAAATCAGGACTATTTGCAGGCCAATACTTTCATTACTTGCAAATCAATTTTTTTGTAGATTTGGCTGTATGGCATCAAGCCCCATCTTGATTAAATGTAAAATTTCCAGTTGGATGTAGTTTTTGAAGCGATGGTAATAAATTTTCTTGGAGTATGTCTTGATATTTTTGAGCGTTACTTGTTCCCCTGATGAACTTCAACTTGCCAACACCAGTTCCGAACATACATCCCCAGAATATAACGCTCCGAGAAAATATCACGGTGCGTTTCAAACAATCTTTATCAAATGCCTCATCTTTAGTTCGAATAACTCTTTTTCTAGTCCCTACGCAAACATCAGATTTCGATTCATCACTAAATACAACTTTAGAACAAGAGCAGTTAAATTAGACATAATTACAAAACCATTTTGCATCAACACTTTGTTTACTAGGTTTAAAAAAATTTAGTTTCAACTGTTTTAAAATTGTAAGTTTTTAAAAACATTTTTGTGACAATGATTTCATTGTTTGCGAAAGCAGCCCGAAAGGTTACCATGGGATTATATTTAACCACTGCCTCGCTTACAGAACACCGTTACATAGTGAAGTTATCTATAATGAAAAAGTTAAGATATGACCATTCATTGGTAATTAATAATATCAGTTATATTGGAACATAAATAAAACAATATTAAAAGAAGTCTTGCATATTATAATTCTTATAAATCATATAAACATTTTACAGCAAACATAAGTCACAACACAACGCATTGAAAAGTCCAATAAATTTACAAATAAAATACTACGATCAATACAAGTGTATATGGGCACATTCAAATAACTCTAAAAAAGCATTATGTCCATTAATATAAGACCATTTTGTACTTAATTTGTAACTTCATTTTATTTACAAAATTTTAATCTAACTAACAAATTTTTGTACATAACAATCTTATTGAAAAATATCTACAATATACAACTAAACTTTATAAATTACTCTACAAGGTGACCATACAAAAAAAATTAATAACAATTATTTAGAATCAGTGTATTACTTTGATTTTTTATTAAATTCTATTAAGAATACTCCCTAATTCTATTCGTTAGTCCTCAAAACGATTCAAAAGCTAGTCTAGCTAACAATCCATTTGATCAAAAACTTCAATATGAAAGGTTGCTATTTAAATTTTTTATAAACTTCTATCCTATTCAGTATATTGTATGTAATGTTAAACTAGTGTATTGACTAGAAAATTGAAAATACTTGAATAACAAATTCATAGAGTATAGAGCATAAATACCACTCTATAAATTGTATATTATGTATACCGTGTTTATGTTTCCACACTACATAGGGAAGCAGCCCCGTTCGAACTTGTACATTCAGAGTAGAGGCACAACATTAAGAATGTAGAAGACTGCATGCGCCGTTGCAAATTCAAGTAACATTTTATATCCAGTGGTCTGCACAAGTTTGACCGAATGCTTCTCTGTATAGTGTTTTAAGATGAGAGTACGGTACATTAAAAATAAAAATTGCTATACAAGTTAATAAAAATAATTTAATAAAAATATATGTACATAATATATCCTATATTTTTTCATTGAGTTTTTCGTCACAAATTCCATATCGGGTATCTCAACAGTATGAAATATTTTTGTAAGATGTTAACAAACAGTTTTAGCATGTATATAAGGGATTATTAAGGGCATGTTTTAACAATAAGCTAGGCGAATATAAACACTAATATATTGTATGTATATTGGGTCCAAAATTCAAGGGACTTATAATGTATTTTATCTAGATGGAGGTGGAGAACTCAAAATGATGCCCTAAAGAAGCATTTGAAATCATACAAGTTTTGCCAACATTTTTTTTTACAGTTTTGGTCATTTTTTTTTCTTATCACTTGGCTTATTATATTTCGCAGTTTTTAAAATTTTGAACAAAATTAATCATTATGGAGGTTAAAGAGGTCATTAAATAGATACACACTGATTTTAACTTAGATATGAAGTGTCCTGCATATTTTATACCAATCAATTTGTGTTTATTATATAGAAATTATTCTAGATTTATTATTACTGCTTTTATGTTTAAAATTACCATAGACAACTTTTAATTTGATCTTGGCTGAAATAAAGTTGCTTAAGTAGCATGCATAAGTTTTTGAAGGCATATAATGGAATTTATATACTTCAATTTTATAACGATATTTTAGAGAAATACTTTTGTGTGCTGCTTAAAGAAGTGGTTTTAAGTGTAAAAACGTATTTATGATGAAAAAAATCATTATTAGTATACTTCCTTATACTGTATATACACATAACTAGAGATGGGCATTTTTGGGAATTTTTTTCTTTTTTGAGAAAATTTTCGGTAATATTAAAGTAGAAAAGAAATTATCCGAAAATTTCCCAGCCTTTTTTTCCCCAAGCTAAATTAAGTAATCTACTAATTTCAAGCTTTCCATCGAAACCAAATATATAGTAATTTAACACAAAACTGATGAAATTATCTATGTAGCTACAGTTATGGAAAATGAAAAATGGGACAGCTCTTCTTGCGTAGTGTAAAAGTGACTTTTTCAATATATGTCAATCTTGACATATCAATATTATATAGCCTATTAATTTAATAAGACCAATATAAGGTGACTTCGTCAGTTAACCGACTACTACCAGTTGTCCTACACTTTCATATAAAATCTTAAAAAATAGTGAAACAATAAGTTTTATATTGCATTTAAATCTGCCTCCTTTTTCGACCATTACTCTTCCACATATTTTGAATTTTGCGCCACCTTGAGGCTAGACAGAAAGTCAACAATTATTGTTCAAATTGCGGCCGTTACAACGTGATCGTTATGTACATATTGTAAGTGTTGTTATATGCTTGTTTTTGTGCATTATATAATGAGGTATCTTAAATGTAATAAATTCAGCATTAAGAACGATCTATTTAGACTTTTTTTGCAAAAAAAATGTATGGTCGGCTAACTGGACAATAAAATGAGTAGATTTCCTGTTCTCGACCGGGATGGTCGTGAACAGGCTAAAGTCAATGAATTACTTCTGTCACTTTTTAACTTATTAGCTCTAGATATTTTACATTGCATTATTCCGTATTATAGAAAAATATATTATAAATTAGCATGCCATTTTCCAACCACTTTAATTCTTTCTCTCTCTGACATATTTTAAAGTGCTATTTAGGTGGTCGAGAAATGGATTTAATGTCCAGTTAACGACCATATGGTTTCTATATTATATTTTGCATGTTCGAGAAATGGATAGAAATCGTCTTCATATTTCGACCACATACATATGCTTCCTCTGTTTGAATTTACAGATGCCCGCCAAGAAAAAAAGGAAATTGGTAAAAAGAAAATGCCTTTAAAAGCTAGACAAAGGCGTTTAATGTTTCAGTATTCTTCAGAAGCAATGGAACAGGCTCTCACCAAAATTAAGGAAGGCCGAATGGGAGTAAGACAGGCCAGCAGAGAATTTAGCGTCCCAAAAACAACTCTCATAGACAGGATACAGGGAAAAACTACCACAAGTAGAATGAAAACTAGTCCGGAACCTCTATTAACTATTGCAATTGAAAATAAAATTGCACAGTGGGTGATGGACATCGCTAAATGTGGATTTCCAATTAAAAAAAGTGATCTAATCGACACAGTAGTCAAAATTGCCAAAGATACTGGCAAGACTCACCTGTTTAAAAACGGCAAACCAGGCCAAAAATGGTATGCAAATTTTCTAAAATGCCACCCCCAAATTAGCTTGAGAGAAGCAGAAGGCATCAACAAAGCGCGTGTGGTGATCACTGAAGAAATATTTAAATCGTGGTTTACCGTACTAAAAAAGTTTTTGAATACTTTGAATTAGATCCTAGTAGGATCTTCAACGGCGATGAAAGTGGATTTTCACTTTGTCCGAAAACTGGTAAACTGTTGGCCCCAAGAGGGTGGAAAAACCTATACACAGTGAAACTATCCAACGAGAAAGAAAATATTACTGTATTTATTGTTTTTTCGGCCAGCAGATTAATTTCACCCCCACTAGTCGTGTTTCCTTATATTAGACCTCCACAGGCACTTGTCGAGGTATGCCACCTAACTGGATTTTGGGAAAAACAGACACTGGGTGGATGAAAAGTGAGGTGTTCTATAAATTTATAGGAAATGACTTTAATAGATGGTTAACAGAAAATCAAATAAAGCGACCTATTTTGCTTTTTATAGATGGGCACAAATCCCATATGACTTTGCCACTTTCGGAATTTTGCGAGCGTTATGGCATAATCCTATATGCACTTCCTCCAAACACAACACACATACTTCAACCAGCTGATGTTAGCGTCTTTAAGCCCTTAAAGTCGGAATGGAAGAACACAATAAGAAAATGGCAGAGTCGATCAGAGAATGTGCAGTGCTGTGTAACAAAACTGAACTTCTGTAAAGTATTTCAAGAGACACTAGAAAATTATGATATGAAACAGCATATCATAAACGGCTTTAGAAAATGTGGCCTATATCCGTTATCTCCAGATAACGTGGATTACAGTAAATGTATTCAAAATGTTTTGGAAAAGAAAAACAGAGCAAATGAAAATCTGGAAAAAGTTATAATAACTTCTAACGAGTATAGGGCGGCCGAGAAGGTAATTAAAATAATCCAAGAAAATTTGTCAACGTATGGAATTAATTCCGACGTCATACTGAATGAAATAAAACAACTGAAAATTTAAATGTTGTCAGCACTAACGATTTGGGAATAATTGAAGTGGGTGACATTATAACTATGGATGCGGTAACAATTGTACCACTTGAAAACATTCAGCAAGTCGAAGAAGTATCTAATCTAGCTACTTTCGAAATACCAGGGCCAGAAATTGAAGAAACACACACTGTCCAAGATTTACTAACTGAACAAAACGAAAAAGACGAGGTGGTATCTGACTCAACTTTGACCGTACCACCAGAATTTCAAATTCAGCAATTAACTCATGACAATACACAAACTATACAAGAGCCAATAACTGAACAAATCGAAGAAGAAGAGATGGTATCGGACTCAACTTGGACCATACCACCAGAATTTCAAAGTCAGCAATTAACTCATGACTATACACAAACTGTACAAGAGCCAACTGAACAAATCGAAGACGAGATGATATCTGACTCAACCTCGTCCGTACCGCCGAAACTTCAAATTCTGCAATTACCTTATGCCAATACAGAGACTGCAAAAGAGCTACTAATTGAACAAATCGCAGAAGATGAGATACTTTCTGACTCAACTTCATTTCTTCAGCCAGGATCTCAAATACAGCAATCAACTAATGATCAATAAAAACAACAATTCCATCAACGTTTTTTCTGACGAATACACGAACTTTGAACGGCATCTGAAGTACCCAGAACCCCTTAAGAAGGCAACAAATCAACGAGACAAAGAAAAACTTCCTAATGCAATTTCTAGTATAGAATGGAGAAATTATTATATAAAAAAAGAGGAAATGAAAAATAAAAAACTAGCCGATGCCAAACAAAAAAAAAGAAGAAAGACAGGCAGCCAAAGAGCAAAAAAGAGACAAAAAAAGTTCCAAAAGAAAAATAATAAAAAGAAAAAGAAGCAGAAGAAACAAAAGAGGAGGACAAGAAAGACGAAACGCTATTGTCAAAGGAAAAAATTGATTTTTAGGCTTGCGATGAGGAATTAATTAGTGATATTGAGGAAGATGACGAAAAAAAACATTGGTTGCGACAAGTGTACAAGGTGGTTTCACTTGCGTTGTACGGAGCTTTGTGGCATGACATATACAGAAGCAGCCACCAAAGACTATGTGTGTTTCGCATGTTCATAATTTCATAATATTTTTACTTGGTCTATTAGATCGTAAAGGTTATGTGATGGTTTAAAATAAGTAGGTACCAAAGAATGTTTCGAATTAGGTATTGTACATTGAAAATTTTATTTTCGTTTTTTATACAAATTTTATTTTAAGCTATATTTTTATACACCTAATAACTACACAAAATAAAAAACAAAATGTTTTTGATACCTATTGTAACATAAAATTTTCAAACAAGTGAAAATTCTTTTTCTTTCATTCAATAAATATAAATAGTACCTATCTAATCTATGTTCAATAAGAACTTGGCGGAATGGTCGACAACTGGCCGATTTTCGACCGGTACTAAAATGATGTCCGAGAACCGGTACATTAGAGGTCGGTTTCTGGAATGTGTTGGTCGAAAATTGGCAAAATGTGTCTTTTTCACTTTTTATTTTAATGGTTTTAGTATGCTAAAATTTCATGTAAATTTTAGAATTTTAATAGGTTCCTCAAACTTGTATGATTAAAAAACCACACCAATCTCAGATTGATAAATTAATAAATTTTCATTTTATCATTCGTCAAAGTCGAAAAATTTGTTAACTGGTCGAGAACCGTGAAGTCACCCTACAAGTAAATTTTAGCAAAAATCTATAATGAATGAGTTGACCACTTTTTTTATTGTCTGCAACTATCTTTCTTAATAGTAGCAAAATTTTAAAATAAAGGTTTTAGTTATTGTCTTATTTCCCATTTATAATAAAAAGGGAAATTTTCAAAAGCAAAAAGTCTGTATAAATCTACATGTTAATATAAAAATTAATGAGTCGATGAAATGTTTTATTTCAAAGAGTAACATATACAAATGAACCAGTTGGCTACATTAAAAATGTACGTACATTCAAAAAAAAGCATCACCATAATCACCATAATTTTCTAGCAGCTGTTCCAAGCTACTGATTTCTTTCTAGGCATTTTGCCAATTTTAGAATTATTTGAAAAATTGTAAAATGTAAAAAGTAAACTGGTTCGACTTGAAATTTGACAGAAACGTCACTTTTGGTATGCCAAATTCAAAATATTGTGTGATTAATACTAGGAATCTATCTAGAAATATTACAAGGAATCTTTTTAGGAATATTCCCAAGAAAATTTCCATAACGGATATTGAAAATTTTCGGAATATTTCAATTTTGGCAATGATCCCAAGTGGAAAATATCCCGTTGCCCATCTCTACACATAACCCAAGGAACATTAATCCTGCTTGTTATTTGTATACTTCTTGTTACTTTATTATTCTCTTTTATTATGTGGAATCGTAATATCACTTACCATATTTATGTTTTTATTACTATTACTTTTTAAAAGTTCTACTTGAATGTAATAAATTTAATTTATAGAGATTACAACTTTTGAAACTAAAAATCAGATAAATAGAAGAGAAATTATAAATTATAAATTATATAAATTATATATATTATAAATATCACGGAATTATATCACTATTTAGAAATCATATAAGATATAAAATCACTAAATAATAAAAGAATTCCTCTACTCATTACACTCTCCTAGTTCTAATAGTGTGACGGTCTTGACCCAAATTGGTCTATCAAATATGCTAATGTATGTGTACTTTTAAAACACATTTTCATGACTTTTTTAAGATTAAAAAAAATGCCACTAAATTAGAATCTTGTGAAAATGCAGTGTAAAGTATTACCACTGTGTAAAAAAAAATTGAAGTGAACTACACAGTTAAGTGCAAAATTAGGTTTCCCAATTTTTCAAAGAAATTCCATTGTAATCTTACAAAGTGTTTACTCACATTAACATACATTGCCCTACGAGTTATTTGTTCCTAAAAAAAATTTAAGTAATGTTTAACATACAATAATCATGCCTTATTTACTTATTACTTTCAATATTAATAGTAATAGGCACCTCTAATTCATTACAGAGAAAATGTACATCTATACATTTCTTTTATTTTTGTGACGAACTACACAAATAAAATAAATTTAGTTATTTCATAGATAATTAACTTAACTGCTAATGTATGAAATTCATACAACTGTCATACTACCCAATAAAAATAAAAAACAAATTTTTCACATAATGGCAATAAAATGCAGACAAAATATGACGTGAAATTCTAAAAAAATTTACAGATATGTATTAACAGCAATACATTTAATACATAAATATTATTTAAAAATAACCAGCATATAATTAGCTCTAATAAAAATAAAACAATAGTAAAAGTAGTGACATTTTTTAACACAATAAATGGTAGGTGTGGGCATCTTGGATGATCTATATTAAAGTTCAACACAGAGTATATATACATGGCCCATGACACATAAGGCAGTTAGCTTATCAGATGAATTTTCTCAAATTCTTGGTGAATAAGCCAAGAATTTTCCCCAAAATTTTTATCCATGTGCATTTACACCTCTGTTAGAATGTAATTTTATTTCAGCAGCACATATTTTTCCTTCTGTTAAAGATTATGAACTTTCTTAAAATCTTACCGATGTGGAACAAATTATGATTTACCAAACAACACATTTTGCTAATTTTATTTATTAAAAATAAACCTTAAAACTAGTTATAAAAGTTTCTTTAAACTAACTCAGTAGGTAGCTGATACAGGGAATGCCAGAAACGTCTAGTGGTTTTTCATATTTAATACCAAGCATGCTCTTTTCACGTTGCTTTCAACATAGTTCAATAGTTTCCTTAAATAGAGTGCTGGTTCATGGAACACCACATTGCGGTAGTAGAATTATTTACAATAACAGAGTATATGACAGTAGTGATGAGCGGTGGTCAAATGACCATTATCAATGTCAATTATTATCAAACAATAATAAAATTTAAATATGGAGATGTGATATTTTTTAATTATTTTTTATAGATTATGTTATAAAGCAACTGATGTAAACAAAATTTCGTGTCTGAAAATGACATTTTCATCCTCGAAAAATTTTTATAGGTTATGGAGAGACCGATTGTCATAAGTTTAAGAAAACATTGCAATGGTCAATGTCAATTATAGTGTTCAATCATTGACCAGTGATTTTATCATTGCAGCTATGCAGCACAATTTTCGATTGCCATTTCTAATGTGATTTTCTATTTTTGGTGCCAAAAATGGGCCAAGAAAGATTTATAAGACAATAAAAAAATGTAAGAACGACTATATTCCATTTCTGTACCTCACAATGTGCAGCTTAAATATCAACATGTCAGCAAGCTATCATGTCCTAATTAAAGGATTTTAGTGTTTACCAAATTTTTGCATTATCATCGAGTGTATTATTCTATTCCTTTATTAGAGATCAGGAGGTAGCATTAAATGACTTCGATTTCAGGGTTATCTCTAAGTGATGTGTCACCTTGTAAATATGTTCATACATATGTGACACAATTATCTTACCCTGTGGTTATTTTGGAAAGTTCGGTGACATTTAAAGTTAATACGAAGAGGGCTGAAAGTGTTGGTGAATGTTATACTAACACACACATGTATTTTTAAGAGAGAAAGTATATTACGAATATTTGTTGTAAATGTTCCGGAGTAAATCTCCGGCACCTGTCATTAAAAATCAATTTGTATTGTAAGGACAGTTCAACATCGACAGATGTAATTGGCACATTATCTGAACTTTTTCAAAGACTCCAGAAAAGTCTACTTCTTTGAAATTTAAAAAGGTCTACTATACGTGACATCGTAAGAAATTTCCACTAAATCTAAGTTAAAATTTGTTTGTCTATCACTATCAGTAACACTAACATTCACACACTTTTTATAATTGTCTGAGGAAATGTGTCACTTAATGTTTGCTTTGACGTTGCACAAAAGCAGTTTTTTTTACAGCTTGTGCAATATAATTCTCTGCCATTAAATTGCAACTCCGGGAAATCACTGATCCACAAGTTCACTTTATCCTCTGAAAGATTTGAACAAGACATTTTAAAAAAGTTAACCTCCGTTGTCTTTAAGACGGTGTACACCCTCATCATCAGGATTGCCAACATAAAACTTTAAATCACTGTTAAATTTTTTTTATTAATGAGGACGAAAAATAAAAACAAATAATACCTTAGATACCATACGGCATTTACCTTATAAAAACCTTTAATTTTTGGTTCCTATTTTTATATATAAAAAAAAAAACAGATTTATTGCATAGTACATTAGAATATTTTATCATTTTATATTGTTTGGGAATGTTTCATTAGGTGTTTACAATATAATTATATCTTCGTAAAAGTTGTCTGAAATTCGTTACCTCCCGATCACCATTCATTATAATCATTTGAATGCTGTATTACTGACTGGCACTCTCTCACCTACAATCCTAACAATATTGAGCATGACGAGCGTTAGTACAAAAGCAACAAATAATGAGTAATTTAAAAAACTATCACATATTTTTGGCCCTCCCTGTACATGATGCAATGATAAATTAATTTTATTTCTTAGTTTACACTAGCGATTTATAAATCAGACTAAAGTATTAAATTAAAAAAATTAAAAAGATACAAGTTAAACAAGTCCATATGCATCCGTTTTGGAATTGCAGGATCAATGTTAATTAATAACGTAGATCACATTTTCTATTCCTGTGGTATGCAAAACTGATTTAAAACGATCACCACTTTTGATATAACAATATTTAAGATACAAACACAATAATTATCATTTCCTTAATCTCAATCATGTCTTCCCCAAGCCAATGCACTACTGATTATGTGACAATTTCAGCATTACACATACACAACATGCAATATGTAATATACTCAAATAATATTAAAATTGCATTGTTGTTTATGGGACGTCATTACGTCACAAATGAAAACCCAAAAAAAAAATGTTTAATCTAAAATTACTTAATTGGAAATTCGGGCCAATAATTAATATGGTAACGTTTTGTCGTTCCTTCAAATAGCCTATCTAACCAATTTGGTAAACCATCTAATAATGATTCTTGAAGCAACACTTCTTCTCCATTGTCTGAACTATCCGAATCAAAGCCAATGAAGGCTCCACTTTCACAGTCTTTTTCATCAAGTTTCTTTGCTTTTTTGGTTCCCTTAAAAAAAAGATGTGTTAATTGAAATGCTTCCAAAAATTTTACTTCCCAATTCTTTTAAAATCGATTTTTTTTTAGCTCAGTTTTTATCTTTAGCCTAATATCCTGAAATTATTTTGTCATTTTTGGCTTAAAACCATTTATGGATAAAAATTTTTTTTCGAAAAAAACTAATGATACTTGAATAAACAATATAAATAAACACCACAGAAATCTGTTCAGTGGCTCAGTGCTTATACATTAGGTTTGAGACCAAGGGGTCCCGGGTTCGAATCCTGGTTAGGGCATAGATGCATAGTGTGGTTTATAAAATACTGGAAAATAGCTCAGTTGGTTAGAGTGTTGTTGGGTGGCAGAACAGGGTTAGTCACTGTGTACCTCCCCTGAGTTCATGTCTCAGCTATGGCATCTGGCATATGTCGGAGGAAATGGTTGTTGTATGTCTGTCCTGGTTGATTGGTGGCACAGCAATGTGCTAAACTGCGCCAGAATACTAATATAAATAACGTAAAAAAAAAAATTTAGACAACCCCTGAAATTCAAAGCCGAAGTTGTCTAGAAGGAGTTACACTTAAAAAAAAAGTTGAAAATACAACCACTCCCACTGACATTGCCAGTGCCGGTGGCAGGATTCAAACTCGCAGCTACAACAGAAAGATTACTAGTCACTCCTGCCATCGCACCCTCTAGCCAACTACGAACCAAGCCAAATGACTATCAATTAAACCGAATTTAGGAGTTGTCCCATGTTTTATCAATTTCACATTTGTCTCTATACAGGGTACATCTAAATGCAACATAAATGTCAATTTGAAGATATCTTTTCATTCTATAATTACTTTCTACTTTTTTGAGACAATTTTGGTCTATCACTGACCCCTGTATAAAACCCAATGAATTTTCCTTGAAAACGTTTCAAACCACATCTCTAACCAAGTGGGAAAAAAGACCACAAAATTTACTCAAAAAAGTAAAAACTACAAAAAGAGGATCAGTAAGAAGTTAGGCCAAAAAATAACAAAAACCTCGTTATTATCCTAAGGATATAAACTCGGTTTTAAAAAAATTTAGACTGAAAAATTGATGTTAATTTTTTAGAAAAATGTAGTCTACAGATCGACACTTTTAAAAATGTCAAAAGTTTCGGTAAAAGTGTCCAAGAGTGCTCACAGCGCTTTAAAAAATACCCATTATTTAGTGACACAACCTAAAATTTTGTTAGTTGACATGCCGTTGCTAAATCCACATCAAATGTGGATTTATTTTCTCAACTTAAATCTACGTTGATAACATCACAGCAACACAATGTATATCCGTTGGCAGATTTTGACAGCGCGTTTGCCGCGTTTTTAAAGTTCTCATGGATATGTTATGTTCACTAAGGGAGTGTACCGTAATTCCAATATTTTAACCAAGACCTCGATTTGCCGTACCGTAAATCAACTCAGCTGAAAAGTAAAGGAATTACTGTACGCGGTTTCCTGAAAATGGTAACGATTGGTATCAACCAGAGCAACCGCTCAAAAAGTTCGGTTATTTGCGGTAAATTACGAATTTGAGGTTAGGTATTAAACGTGTTTTAATTCGAGCATGTTTGAAGGCCCTTTTAATTGGAATTGGAGTAATTTTATAGGTATTTTTATTGATCGTGGACTGCAAGAGAAAATGGAGGTACATACATCTTCATATTTTCAAATTTTTATAGTTATACATATAGTACATTACACAATCCGTTCCATAATTCAATCGCACATTTCAGTTACCAGAAACAACCTTAACCACGGTTATCGGTAGCATTTGTCAAATTACAGTACACATCCTAAAGACCTGTGAAAATAATCTTTACACAAGTTAAGACAGTTTTAATCACGAACAAAAATTTAACAATTATTACATTTTTCTTTATTTTACACGTGCAATATGAAATGTTTCAGATTATTAAAGATTATATACACTATCGATAGTTACTGCTTATGAACCCTATCCTCGCTCATAATACGCCAATGACACCTAACATTAATTTCTTTAAACTGAAGCTTTTCATACATCAAAAGATGGCGATACAATAAACTTTTTTAATCCCCCATTCATTAAAACAACTTAAATTTTAGAGGCTGGTTTCGGTGCGCTATCCCTGGGCGCAGTGACAATTTCATTGAGAGCATGGTGAGACTATGTTGCTAAGCCAATAAGTTACCTTAGATATGTTGCTATACCACAATAATAGATATATAATCGCTTTGCGAATGGTTTATATGAAGTTGTTTTCATTATGTTTTTCAAATATTAGAGATTAATTGTAATAAAAGGTTTGGTTAATTGGTTATATCTATTTATAAACTTTTGATAAAAAACAAATACAAGTTTTATTTAAACATAAACTAGTCTCATAAAAAAATAAGTACATTGTCTGGAGTATTATGTTTCAGAAGAAACAAAACTTTAATGTACTGAAAAAATTTTGTAACTACTTATTAGTCTCTACAATTTTTTTTTATTATTATTATTGTTAGAACAGCTAAAAGTAAAAATATCTATTGTTTTTAAAAGGATTTTTATGCAATAATGTGTGAATTTGAATATTTTATATACAGGGAGCGAGTTAATTACATAAATGTCTAATTGGCAATTACCAACAATATCGCATTTCACTCAAATAATGATTATGATTATTAGACTACACAACATTTGAGTTTTAAAAAATAATTTACATTGAAAAAATACAATATTTATGAAAACCGCAAATGCAAACTGAAATTAACCTATTGTTCTCTCTTGGTACTCAAGAATATATCATAAACTTAATTATTTACTGCCGATTCGGTACCAGCTCGGCAAAATGGCTCGTATAATTCCCAATTTCTCAAAAAGGTGAGAAAAACAAGGACTGAAACATTTGACATTGTCGGAAAAAAATTACACCAAATGAGATTTTTGCGAGGATACTTTTGGGTCTTTTTTATTTTAGTCAATTTCGTTGCCACCCTCAACTTTGATAAAACTAAAAAATATGTATAGGAATCAAAAAAATCCACAAAAATGAATTGAATAATTTAAACTACCTTTGAATGGTATATAAGAGCAGAAAAGTATTATTCCATAAAATCAATAACAGATTTAACATGTGCGACATTTATCTTGCAGCCAACAGTACACATGATGAATCAGTTGACAAAATTGTTCACGTTCTCCATTACAAATTAGTAAAAAAGATAATAATTTAACGTTAATAACTTTTTTAGCAAAAAACAGACTTCGACAACAAATTGATCCAGTGGTGATGTTTTCTGGGCCGTCCCTAGCTATTGCGCTGCTGGGATGCGAAATGTAATTTGCCGCCTACCTTTTACCAACTCAAGAACATATTTTTTTTGCCCAATTTGGGAATGAAAAATAATGAAGGTAATATGCAATAAAAAATCCAGCATTTTATTTTGTATGTGTGTAATTAAACAACGTACAGCGCGCTGTACAGGTGCATGAACCAGGAACGGTACAGTTGGCGTTATATACTAATATACTAAAAGAAATTATCTAACTGTTAGTTGTTCTAATAACACGCGCAAGCGCGCTACAAGCAATAAGTACGCCTTGGGTTTGGCCACGTTGAAGTAAACCTCCCTCGAAGGATCTTCACCTTGCTCGCGGTGAGGGGGGCTTGCGTGCTCTAATGAACTGAGGGCTATGCCGGCGGTAGCTTAGCTACCGGCAGGGACTCCCATGCCGGACAGGCCGAGGGGAAGAGCCAGACTAAGAGAGATCCACTCACACACACATATACACCTTACACCTACACACAAATGCTTGGTCAGAAAGACTCCTAGGTTCGCCCTCTTCCAGGGGGAGATTCGAGGCGGGGCTCCTGGATTGGGATCGTGTTGGAGAGGTAGCAGTGAAAGAAGCTGGGGATGGTACACCCAGTGCCGCCGGATAGTATAGGGGCCCACCCTTGCATAGCCAGCGTAGGGGGCTGCCCTTTCACCCGATGTATAATCTCGGAGTTTGTAGTAGTGCCAGGTGGCGCCTGGAATAGGGCCCTGCTGCTTTCTTCGGGGGCTTCACTAGTGGCTGCCAACCTTTCCGCCGGGATAAAGCCTAGCCTTGTGCTTCTCCGGGAGGAGGGAGAATCCGAGGAGTCGGACAGCCTAAGCATACACATACATCAACACTATACACACACACACACACACCTACACTTACACACAGAGACATCTAGACCCCCCCCCCCAAATACCAATGGAAGAAAAGAAAGGAGAAAAAGTCAACGTACCCGTTGAATCAGAGCTCCCTAGCTCAGAAGTGGAGGTGGTGGCCACCGAGCCGCTACCTCACCAGGAGGAAGATCTTCTGAGGTCTCCTAGTGACGAGTCTGAGGAGGGACCGAAAGGTTCTACCACGGACGAAGTCACCGAGGATGCCCTCAGAAAAAAGAGGAAAAGGAGAAAGGCGTATAAGAAGAAAGTCGGAAGCAGGAGGAAGGAGCAGAAGGCCAAGAGTTCAGTGCCGGGCGATTCACTTCGACCAGTAGAGCTGGAGGACTCTGTTCTAGCCTCTTCTTCTTCGGGGAATGCCAACCAACCGGCCCCGAGTTCTAGGCTTACCGTCAAGGAAAGCCAGGAGCACCGGACTGGTAGGCAGGCGTACAGAGACCGACCCTCTAACACGAGGGGCCCTAAGGCAACCCATCTCACTCCCTTCTGCTCCTGCTTCAGTGAGGGGGGTAGAGGAACCTGGGAGTCGGCAAAAACCTCCAACTACTCAGCCTCCGACCAAGGGCTCCAAGCGGCAGAGGGCTTGCGGAAAAGACCACCCCTCCAGAGCGGCGGAACAAGCGGGCCAGGGCGGTCCGGACACCTTTGAGGCCAGCAGGTGATGCGGTCCATGTGTCTCCCTTACTTAGGGGAAGCACAGGGGCTGCAAACCTGCGGGCTTCTGGGGCCGGGCCACAACTGGCCAGCTATAGTTCTGCTACCAGGAGAGAATATCAGGTCGTTATAATGTCTAGCCGCGAGGCTGGTATTATCACACCTGAAGAGGCAGAGCGTCTGAGAGGACATCTCGTGGAGGAGATGTTGCGGCCCATGGCGGGCCCCGAAGGGGATCCTCAGGGTCCTGAACTTCATTTCAGGAACTCGGGCCGGGTAGAACCGGGCTGGTTCCTGATATCTGCCGAGGATGAAACCTCCAGACGTTGGCTCCTAGAGGACTGGGCAACTCTGGTCGAGGGAGACGTCAGCTTCCGCGCTTTGCGAGCGGCTGATGCCCCATGGCCGGAGAGGGTCGGCTTCTGGCTGAGAAGCCAAGAGGTCGACCTTAGCCGAGTCCTTAGAGTGTTGGCTCTCCAGAACCGCTCCCTCAACATTGGGGCATGGCGGCATCTGGAGACAACAGGAGGTCCTGGTGGGTGGCACCTGATCTTCATGGTTGGCCAAGACACGATCAGACACCTGGAGGACGCCGGGTGGGTGCTCTACTATGAGCTGGTAACTCTGACAGTGCGCAGGTTATCGGCTTGGGGTGGAGCCACTCGCCAGGGGCCTTCCGGGGTCGACATGTCGAGGCCGACCGAGGAGAAAGGGAAATAGGTCACCCAAACCCGCACCATGCAGATCCCCCCATGGACCTATTGCGGATGAGTCAAATAAATCTCCAGCACAGTCAGGATGCCACTGGGGAACTGGTGAACATCTTGACAGGTAAAACTGGAGAAATTGTACTAATTCAGGAACCCTACGTTTTTAGGAATCGAGTTAGGGGATTAGGAATGTCCAGCTACCAGGTGATAGTCGGAAAGGAAGGAGGGGACGACCGACCAAGAACTTGTATAGTAGCCTCCAAGGATCTGCAGTTGGTGCCACTGCCCCAACTTGGAACCAAGGATGCTACAACAGTCGTCCTAGAATATAAGGTAAGAAATATTAAATGTAAGGTGGTAGTTAGCAGTATTTATCTTCCATATGATAACGCGCGACTACCGCCTACTCAGGAATTAGAAGATATAGTCGCATTTGCAAGGAATGAAGGTCTTCCATTAATAATTGGATGCGACGCCAATGCTCATCATATAGTGTGGGGCAGCTCCGACGTCAACACCCGGGGCGAAGCTCTACTAGAGTACCTGGCGTCGACGAACCTACAGGTTATGAACAGAGGAAAAGAGCCAACGTTTATCAACCGCATCCGCCAGGAGGTGATAGATATTACGCTGGTCTCTCAAAGTTTGATGGAAAGAATTTCTGACTGGAGGGTAACTCAGGATATCTCGATGTCCGATCACAGGATGATTAGATTCGAGATTGGGTCCGATAGGACAGAGGACACCCACCGAAGAAATCCAAGGAAAACTGACTGGGAGAGGTATCTCCTTACTCTGGCAAGTCTTCAAGACGAACCGGGGGGGAGGATTATCTCCCCTGAGGAATTGGACATAAAGGTAGAAAGCCTAGAAAGTCATATAGTCTCAGCATATGAGGAAGCCTGCCCACTCAAGGCCGTGGGAGTACGTAGGGCCCGATGGTGGAGTAGGTCGCTTGATGACCTGCACCGGACGGCCAGACGTGCTAACAATCGAGCCGTCAAGAGAGGGACGGATTCCTCATGGGACGACTTCAAGGAGGCTAGGAGAAATTTTAAAAAGGAACTAAGGCGTAGCAAGAGAGAAAGCTGGCGGCAGTATTGTGGGGAAATGAACTCCCTACCGGAAACCGCCAGACTGATGAAAATACTTAGCTGCGAGACAAGGGAGACAATAGGATCACTATGAAGGCAAGATGGGACTTGGACTACTTCTAAGGAGGAGTCATTAAGACACCTCTTAGAGGTTCACTTCCCGGGCGAACGCCCTGCCGTTGCAGTACCCTCGGAGCGGCCGATGCCACCAGTTGACTGGCGGCTTGCCGAGGAGATTGTAAAGGACGGAGCTGTAGTCTGGGCAGTGAATGAGTTCGAGCCCTTTAAAGCAGCGGGGCCAGACGGGATCTTCCCAGCTCTGCTTCAGAAGGGCCTGGATATTCTTCTACCGCATTTAAGAGGAATATTTGTGGCCAGTCTGGCACTGGGATATGTTCCCCTGACCTGGAGGTCAGCTAAAGTGGTCTTCATCCCCAAAGTGGGAAAAAAGGACTACACAGCTGCCAAATCGTTTAGGGCGATCAGTCTCACGTCCTTCCTGCTAAAAGCACTGGAAAGGATAGTGGACAGATATCTGTTGGAAGGGGACCTAGCCAGGTACCCATTCCACAAGAATCAGCACGCATATAGGCGAGGGAGGTCCACGGAGACAGCCCTTCACGCCGTCGTGCATAAGGTAGAAAGGGCCCTCCTGCATAAGGAGGTCACCCTAGCAATATTTTTTGATATAGAGGGTGCCTTTGATAAAGCAAGGACTACTACTATCTGCGATGCCCTTCGGACTAGAGGTACTGCTCCAGTCCTGGTCAGATGGGTGAAATCTGCGCTGGAAGAGAGACGAGTTAGTGCTGCTTTAGGAGACTGCCAATTGGACGTCGGGGTGAGGGGCGGCTGTCCACAAGGCAGCTGCCTATCACCCCATCTATGGTGTCTAATAATGGATGGTCTCTTGGAGCGCCTAACTTCGGAAGGATTTTATGCGCAGGCATATGCGGACGACGGGCTGGTCCTAGTGACTGGCCGCTTCTTAAATGTCGTTTGCAACAGAACGCAGGTAGCTTGTAGAATAATAGAAAGATGGTGCGGAGAAACAGGTCTCTCAGTCAATCCATCTAAGACTGAGATGATCCTATTCACCAAGAGAAGGAAAATAGAGGATTTTAGGGCACCAACCATGTACGGTAAACCTCTTGCGCTTGTGCAGGAGGTTAGGTACCTGGGAGTGACCCTAGATAGCAAACTGTCATGGGGGCCGCATATCGATAACGTCATCAAAAAGTCGACTGCGACCTTCTGGCAATTGCGCCGAGCGGTAGGTAGGAACTGGGGCCTCAACCCACGGATCCTACACTGGCTATACACGGCGGTCATCAGACCTAGGCTCCAATATGGATCCGTGGTCTGGTGGCCGAGCGTGGACAGAGCGATGACATCCCGAAAGCTGGCAAAAGTCCAGAGACTAGCCTGCCTAGGGATCACTGGCGCAATGAGGACGACACCGACAGTTGCTCTGGAGGTTCTGCTAGGCCTGCCAACGCTTCCCTCGTGGATAAAGAGGGAGGCTATGGCGGCCTATCTGAGAATGCGGAATTCTGGGAGCTGGCAGTGTTCAGGCAGAGCTGAAGGTCACGCAGCAATTGCTGGACTGACGGAGAGGGAAATCCCTCTCTCTGTCCTGAAGGTGAGAGAAGCGAAAGATCAGCTAAGGTTGGAAAGGAATTACACTCTCACTCTTCCTAGTAGGGAGGAGTGGAGTGAAGGAAGAATTGACTTCCGCCCGGACTCTCTGGTGTGTTATACAGACGGATCTCGGCTGGCCACTAGATCGTCTTCCGGGGCGGGAATATATCTGGATGGCAAAGAAGTACAGGAGAGCTTTGCTCTAGGCTCGTACACCACGGTCTTCCAGGCAGAGGTTTACGCCATCCCAGCGGTGGCAGGTAGGGCTGAGGTTAGGAATGGGGCGGAACAGATAATATACATCTGCTCCGACAGCCAGGCTGCTCTAAAGGCGGTGTGCTCCCCCAGGACGAGATCAGCTCTCGTCCAGGAGTGTGGGGATGCCCTAGAAGAGCTGGCCAGGCATAAACAAGTGAGACTGGTATGGGTCCCGGGACATATGGGAGTTCCAGGCAACGAGAAGGCCGATGAATTGGCTAGACTCGGAGCCGAGGAACCCTGTCACGGGCCTGAGCCTATGTTAGGTATTTCAAGAAGGCAGGTCACAACGGCCCTCAATGAGTGGGCCCACGAGACACTGAGGACGCACTGGAGGACCAACAGGGCCTGCAGGCAAACCCGAGATTTTGTGACGGGGCCGAACAAATCGAGATCGGCCTGGTTGCTGGGACGGAGTCGTAAGACTCTGAATCTCTTAATCGGTGTTCTGACAGGCCACTGCAGACTTAAGAGGCATCTATCATTGATGGGTATTGAGGAAGACCCTACGTGTCCAAGATGCAGGAGTGATGAAGAGACATCTTACCACTTCCTGGGACAATGTGAAGCGTTTGGGCGCCTGAGACACAGTATCTTCGGTTCTGAGGCGCTTCTAAGGGAGGAGATGAGCTCCCTCGTAATGAGTGACATCCTGACCTTCATCAGAAGGTCGGAAAGATTCGATGAGGGAGCAAGAGAAGCACATGGCTGAGGGGACAGCTGGGGGTTGGTAAAAAGAGCCCGTCTGTGGCCTACTTGCCAGGCGTCAGCCTCCCCGCCATTACCATTACCAACCATTACCAACCTCATCAGGCTGTAATATTTTCCTCAAAAAGGTGGGTCAAATTTCAATAATTCAGAAATTATTGACAAAAGGTAGCCACGACGTTCACTACACCCTGGAAATAAAGGATGGGACAGGGTACAGCGGGGAAGATAAGGGGAAGTCTATGGTCCCGTTTCAATGTCCCACATATCGTGCTTCTTGGGATTTGAAATGATGTCGAGACTGTCCTCACATTTGAGCTCCCATTTATGGATGATAAACTTTTATATGGAGCTGACCATCTATTAGTGTATATAATCTGAGATTATTATTGTTTATTTATTAATTAATTTTATTTGTAGTTTTATGTTTCATATTTTACATAGTATATCATTATCAGCCTTAGCTATATCGTACCACTTCAGGTACCTAAATAGCTATAAGAGACCCATATAGCCTTAGTTTTAAGTTGATAACATTATATGGGTCCCGGGACATATGGGAGTTCCAGGCAACGAGAAGGCCGATGAATTGGCTAGACTCGGAGCCGAGGAACCATGTCACGGGCCTGAGCCTTAGCTATATCGTACCACTTCAGGTACCTAAATAGCTATAAGAGACCCATATAGCCTTAGTTTTAAGTTGATAACATTATATTTTGTGCTTTAAATTACATATCCACTTCACAATAACTGGTAACATTAATGTATTGTTATGCATTAACAGTAGATCTAAATCAATATAATATTAACAGTAGATCTAAATCAATATATACATCGGTTTTAAATTAGTAGCACTGGTGATGTCAGATCCTTTTGTTTTTAAATAAAATACATTTTTTATAATATTTGTTCAACGTTTTGATTCCACCTATTTCATTAAATTAAGCGGATATGATTTTTGGTATCTTAATATATTGTTTGACAAAACAAATGAATTATTCTTCATTAGAATTTTATAAAATTTGAAGTTAAATAATTTATTAAAAATTTAGCAAAATGTTAAATTTTCCGCCGTTTTAGTTCAGGAAATAAATCCACGTTTGACGTGGATCTAGCAATGGCGCAGTTGACACTTTAACCTACAAATTACCAGAAGTCGTTGTTTACATTCTTCATAAAACCCATTCCAGCATTTGGAATTATTTTAAAAAACATTTAAATACAATAAAAAATATGCCAATTGTAACTTCTGCAACCGCCTGTAGTTGGCTCATGCTCAACAAACAAAATACTGCAACATTACTAGTCTCACTACAATTTTTTTCAAATTTCTTTTCAAAATAATATTCTGACAATCTGCTATCCATAATAATTATCTATTTTTTTAGTAGGAATTTTATTGCAATTTAATGTGAATAAAATATGTTTGGTAAAATTTTGAAGCTTTTGACAAGATCAATTGATTCGTATTGAGAAAATGGTCACTTATAATGTGTTCAAATGTCCTAAAAGCATCTGCAAAAATGCTCGAGCATTTAAACACTTTTAAAAATGCTCGAGCATCTACCATCTCTAGAAAAATTAAAGAGGTCCAAAAATAACTCTATAGATTTTATATTACAAATTGTGTGTTCCTTCCTGTAAATTATAAAAATCCCTCAGAAATTTTCCAAACCATGTCCCGATCAGTTAACTTTAACCAAAGATATTCAGCGAGAAAAAATGACCAGAGCCTCAAGTAAGTGGCCTATTCCAATCAATTCTACATTTTATAAATTGAGGCTATTATTTCTACCCAAAATTGAATATAAATAACCTTACCTTCCTTGCCCCTTCCGTATGTTTGGCATGAAACACACAAAAATATTTTCTATGTCCAGTAAGAGCTAAAACAGTACCAACACAATTTCGAGGGTTAATATTTAACTCTCTTTCTTCTGGTAAGGAAATCTGAAGAAGTTCCTTATACCAAGTAAGGCCCCGTTCAATATACATAAACGAAAACATTAGAGTTTTGTTCCTACAAAATTTAGAATTTTAAAATTATTTGTAATTCTGAATAAAAATTATATAACGATTTTCTTACTTTCGATATGGCCAAACAGCTTTATGAAATGGTGGAATTAACTGTTGTCTTGATTCCATATCAAGAATTAAAAGAATTGTACGACAACCTGGTTTAAGTAACATCACTAAGGCATTATATGTTTCAGAACGCATTTCATGTAAACGCAGTTCTGGTTGATATCTTGAATTCGAACTATCATTGTTATTGTTTCCTGATTTCACTTTGGCTTTTTGCTTCTGAATATTTTCTTCTTCTAAACGACTAAAACATCACAAATATTAAACTGAACAGTGAAATAATTTTATTAATTATATTTCTTATTATACATATAGAGTATGTCCACAATTAGAGTGGATAAGACGGTAAACTTTTTTATTTCTCATTTTAAGTGGAAAATTTATTCTTCATAAAAAGTGTTGCTTTTGTTAAAAATATGATTGCCATGAAATAAGTTAACATGTCATGTATAGGATGTTCAGAAAATTAAAAAAATCTGAAAATTATGTAAGAGTAAACTACATTCAATTTAACGATATGAAAAACTGTCACTAAGAAAAGTTGTTTAGAATTAAAATGTATGTCAGAATCCCAATTTGTGGATAAATCTACCTAAATTGACTTGTTTTAAAAAAAATTCATACGTATCAAGTGGTATAAAAATTAAAAACTGTATAACTGAGGAGTTGGCTTGTGGTTGACAGTGACATTTATTTCTCCTCAATTTGTCATTTTACTACACAAATTTTCTACTTCATTATTAATAACAATTGTAAAAATGCTAACTTTACAGCAAAAAATGTATCTAATACAGTGTTATGGAATTGGTGAGTCTTGCTATCGGAAAGTAATCGAAGATTTTAATTTAAAATACCCAGGTGTTCGTGTTGCACAGTCGAATTGCCACAAAATAGTACAGAAATTTTTAAGAACTTGATCGTTGTTGAAAATACCAAGAGACCTAAAATATATATATTATATATATATATGATGAAGATGATGCCAGCACTCTGTTAGTATTAGTCAGTAGAGAAACATCCCAGACTGTCACTAAGATGACGAGCGGAATATTTGAGAGTGGTTAAGAAATCTGATTAAAAAAAATTTTCAAACACAATAAGATATATCCTTACAAATCAAATTTCAACCACACCTTAGAGACAGGCGACAAAGCATAACGTCTTTATTTTTGTTTGAGGATTAGAAGCATGTACCTAGTGTCATGGCTACTGATGATGAACAGTTTGATTCTGATTGTCAGAAAAATGTTGTTTTTACATGTTGTAAAACTAAAAAATGTGCTATTTACGTTTGTATAAATTGTGGAAGTGTTTTTCACAGGTCCTGTATACATAGAAACAAAAATATAGAAGTCATTAGTGAAACAATAGTTAAGTGTTGTAAATCTAACCTAGCTCTGGATTCTCTGAGTGCACATAGTCAAGGGAAATCTGATGAGGCAAGTATTAAAAGTAAAATTGAACTTGAGAAATTAAAAATAGAGAACTTAATGCTAAAAAGACTTCTGGAGGAATCTGAATTTAAATACTAATTATTAGAAAACAATAACAAACTATTAGAAGAGAACAAAAAATTACTTGATGAAAAACTTGAGTTGATAAAGAAAGAGCCAGAGGTTAATCCAAAAAAAGTAATTAACAAAAATGTTCTTCAAGATAAAATCCAAAACCAAAAAACTAAATCTTTTAGTTCAGTAACTAAGAAACAGCTGTCCACTGCACAAGTAAATAAACAACAAAGTAAGGAGAGAAATTTAAATTTATCAACAAACCCAAGGATGACTGAAAATGAAAACAATTATAGACAGTTAGAGGAGACTCAGTTAAGTAAAATGAATGATATCACAAATCTATCAAACGAAAAAAAGGAGGAAGAAGACTTTAAAATAATAACGTATCGTAAAAAAATCAAAAAAAACCTATTACAAAATTTTATGGGGAGAATGAAGACAGTAAATTTGCTATTGGTAGAAAAGTTTGGCTTTATTTGTATAGAATCAAAAGACACATTACATCTGAGAGAATTAAAGGATTTATCACAAAACAACAGAAATTCAAAGATGCCGATATTTCCATCAAAGAACTACCGACCCTAGAATCTCAAGATGTTTCATGTTCGGAATCGACTGAGATCTAAAAGATGACATATACAATCCCTCATCTTGGCCCAGAAGCATGGCATTTAAGAGATTTGATTTTACGAAATATCATAAGTATAATAAGCAAACATCAGAGGATTTTTAAAAAATAACTTTACCTAATAGAAGAATATTTTTCCACAACAAATCAACAAATATTAGTTGTAGCCCAAAACAATTTCAGTGTACTTTCTTTTAACTATTTACATTTAAAATTATATGTATCATTTCTACAAATTTTTGACTTGTGTAAATACTTGTGTATAATCAACACCAATAAATTTCAATTTAATTCAGTTCAATTCATGAGTAGAAATTTTTATAAAAAAAATTATCTTTACAGATGAATCCACCTTCTCGACTAATGGGATTGTATCTTTGCAACATAGTCGATATTGGAATGATGTTAATCCTAATTTTAGAATACAATGTAGGTGACGAACACTTTAAAAAAGTAAATGTTTGGTGCGCAATGTCTTACCATGGAATTATAGGGCCATATTTTTTTGCAGATACTTGTTTGAATATGCTGCAAACTTTTTTTCAGTGATGAATTACAAAATTTACCATTGGATAATCCCCATTCATTTTATTTTCAACAAAATGGTTGCCTGGCTCATTCTGCGGCAAATGTTAGAACGTGGTTACAGAATAAGATTGATGACCGATGGATTACTCGGTATGGTCCAAATTCATGGTCTTCGAGGTTTCCCAATTTAACAAATATGGATTTTTATTTGTGGGGTCGATTGAGCCAATTGTATACAGTAGGCCTTTAGATAAAAAAAACTGTTCTGTTGAAGTACCGCCTTAGGGTAGCTGTTCAGTCAATATCCTTACAAGAGATTAGAAACAGTTACAAAGAGCTTTACACTCGTCTTCAAAAATGTGTGGAGCACGGTGTTAAAAATAAAAGTAGTTTAATATAATTACGAGTATAATTAACTGTCTTATTTAATAATTTTGTAAGAAGAAAATAATTTTTATTTTACCGCCTGATATCACTTGATACTTATGGAAAATTTTTAAAAATGTCGAATTAGGTAGAATTATCCACCAATTTGAATTCTGAAAAAATTTTAATTTTAAACAACGTTTCTTAGTGACAGTTTTTCATTTCATTAAAATTGATAGGTTACGCTTACATAATTTTCAGATTTTTTAATTCTCTGAACACCCTGCAAATGACAAGTTAACTTCATAACAATCATAATTTTAACAAAAGCAAAACTTTTTATGAAGAATAAATTATCCGCGTAAAATGAGAAATAAAAAAGTTTACCCTATCATCCACTCTAACTGTGGACATCCTGTAGTGTTAGAGAATAGTTGAAAAATTCTTTTGTTTCTATTTAAAGACACATTGTAATTTCAAATAAATACTCACACTAAATAAGTCATAAAATAACCAACGGCTAATATAAAAACTAATGTTCCCAATACAGACAGAGCAGGTAATATCTGTTCTTTACTTAATCCATCATATGTCGATTCAGCAAAATTAATAATTTTGGTGAATACACGACCAAATATTCCTCTTGCATGTTCATCAAACAAATCCTAAAATTGAACAATCAACGGAATCAGATAACTCAATTATTTTTTTTGCTTCTGGGACCCAAAAGTAAATTTGAATAAAAAGTATTATGTGGATGAACAGATGAAACAATTAAAAAAATAAAAAAAAAAAAAAGGACACATAAATACCCCTTGACCAATTTTCATGGAATTTGGTATGAACATTTTTACTACATCAATGCATGACAGTAATTTTATAAAAATCGTATTAATAATAATAACAATAATAAAAAGGGGTGCAAAGGACCGGTAACCTCCACGCGGTGCACCCTGGACAGGCAGAGGGCTTTACCTGACAGATGTCGCCCGGGGGTACCAAGGCTAACCACCTGGTACCCCTTCTATTTCTGGTTACGAGCAATAGAAGACAGGCCCCTCACAATCGACCTCAATCGGATGGAGGTCAACGATAGATGGGAGGGGCCTTACCGGACAGTCTGAACGATGACGACAATGCAATTGTACATGGATGCTTCAAGTGGACGAGGGAACTAAAGGACGACTTGCATCGCGTCTTCTCTCAACAACACCTGAGAGATCAAGTATCCTTCTTGCGCAGGACAGGTTACGTAAGGGCACCCCATCAGCTGGATGAACTGCCAGCCGCAGTCTCACCATGGCAATTAGCAGCTGATGGGGAACATTCTCTAGAGTTCACCAATGTAGACTTAAGGACAAAGGTTAGCCTTAACACCAGGGCTAACCTAAAGTCACAAGACCTGGCTAGAATGGACCCGGTCATCGATGAGGAACTTCCAGAAGATGCAAACATCTGGCAAATCAACTGTGTTGTGTACAATGTCGCGAAGCAACTCATCCCCCGTATGAGGTCAACCGATCACGCGGTCAAGAAAGCCAAGCGGAATGTACAAAAAATCGAGGACAGGCTAGGCACACGCTTCTCGGATTCAGTGTGTGGTGGAATACACGAGTGGTAGAGTTTTTACTCCCAGAATCCTGCACATAGCAGCCAGATTAAGATGTCAACACCATATTCTAAATCGGACAGTGATGCTTACCATCCAGCAGCATTGTCTAGATAGGAGCCGAGCTCTCATGGCTATAAAGAAAAAGCTAAAGAGGCAGGTGAGGAGTATGGAGTAAAACAATTTGTTCCATACAAATCCTTTCCCCCTCTTTCAAGAGCCACAGAGTGTTGTAAATAATCCACCGACTGTAGATGTCGTAACCTTCTGGAAAGGAATCTACAAAACGATGAGTCCATTCAATAGCTACACTCCAGCAATTGCACACTTCTAGGCTCGGTGCCACAGACATCTTGAAGAGCCAGAAGAAGTGTTCCCGGCAATCAGTACGGAAGAAGTCCAACAAGCACTTGGTACCAAGAACTTTGTTGCCCCGGTCCCAGACGGCACTAACAACTGATGGTGAAAGAAATTTTCTTCCACCCACCGTTGTCTGGCATGACTTTTCAACTCATGGTTGAATGAGGGGAACAGATTCTGGACTGGTTTGTTGAGGGACGTACTATGCTTATCCCCAAAAAGGGGGATCTTTCCAACCCGAAGAATTATAGACTGATCACTTGTCTCAACTCCTGCTACAGGATATTCACACGTATCTTGAATGCTATGACACTGAGATTTGTTGATCTGATCTTCCAGCAGATACACGAACAGCGTGGTGGCAGGTTGCAAGGACAGCCTGTTGATAGACCGTTGTATTACACAGGATTCTGTGCAATACAAGCAGAATCTATCGATGGCCTGGACTGATTACCGCAAGGCATTTGATACAACATCACACAAGATATTGTTGCACTTGCTCGAATCTTTTGTGGTACCAGCACCAATAGTGAGATGCACAGAGCAGCTGCTGCCGCTCTGGAAGACTTGCATCACCATAACATAAGGTGCAATCCTTTCCTCTTCTCTGCATCTCACTGCTGCTGTTGTCTGTTGGGCTCCGTCAAACCCGCGAATATCAAGGTGGACCACCCAGCGACCGGAGGCATAAGATCATCCATCTATTTTATATAGATAATCTTAAACTTTATGCCTCTGGAGAAAGCGAACTACAAAACGCTCTTAGGGTGGTCGAAAAATACACACGGGCAATTGGTATGGAGTTCGAGTTGGACAAATGTGCAGTCGGCCACCTCAAGAGAGGACGATGTGGGGAATCTTCTGAAGACGTGCAGCTCACAGACAGGAGCATCCTAAGACATCTGGATGCCGGAGAGACTTATACATATTTGGGTGTGCAACAAAGGCACATCCAGGATGTAACACAAATAAAGGATTCTCTCCGCGGCAAGTATAGACACCGCCTCCGAAAGATTTGGTCTTCTGAACTTTCGGGGAAGAACATTTCCATTCCATTTTTAACAAGAGGGAGAAAAAGGTGTCTGCAACTAATATACTTGCCGTTCCGGTTCTGCTCAACTCCTTCGGAGTAGTAAAGTGAACGGTAGATGAGCTGCGCCAATTAGACAGATATACCGCAAGATGATGAATATTCACAGAAGTATTCATCCTAGATTGTCCGTTTCTCGTGTGTACCTCCCACGTCAACGTGGGGGCCAAGGATTCTTAAGCCTGGAGTGTACACATCGCAGAGTAGTACTGAGTATGGCAAGTAACATCTTGAGGAGCTCAGATCCCCTCTTGCGGTTTGTAAAACATCACGAAACTGTAGGAGTGGGAGCAGGATAGGTCAAGGCAGCAAAAAGTGCAGCAGATGAACTCGGTCTCGCATTCGACACCAGATGGCCGGCGAGGTGCTGATGTAGAGCCCATCACTGAACATCAAGTTCAGCCAAATCGCCTAAAAGCCCGAATTAGAGCTGCCGAACAGGAAAATCTGTTTTGGCAGCACGTCGATAAACCCTAGCATGGTGTGTTCTATAAGAATATAGAAACACTGGGTTTATCGACCAGGCTGACATTCGCCTCTCTAAGGTCAGCCGAACTTAAGTCGGAGACTGAGGGATTAATTATGGCCTGCCAAGATGATTTTTTCAACGCCTTGGTCTACCATAGCCGCGTGTGGCGTGTACAAGTTCTTGACATCACTGCAGGACCTGCCGTCAGGCGCCGGAATCGCTTATGCACTTACAATTTGAATGCCCAGTATACGCGATTTCAGTCTACATCCACCGACATAACGCGGCGATACGAGTGCTATACTACCATCCAAGGCACTCGTATGGGATAGACCAGATACCAGTGCTGCCTTACATCCCCGGAGATATTGAGTCCGTTGTCGAGAACGAGAAATGCTGGATTTACTTGAACTACTTGTTCCCGACGGTCAGGCTAATCCAAGCCTACAAGCCTGACATAGACTTCCTCGGCCATCAACTCAAGGTGATGTATGTCATCGAGTTCTCGGCACCTGTGGAGAAAAACATCACCTTGAAGGAGGAGGAGAAACAGACCAAATACCGCGATCTCCAGTACGAGCTCCCAGGCTACTCGTTCAAAATGGTCGTCCTAATAATCGGTGTACTTGGAGAAATAAAGCCTACGCTGCTATCGGTACTGCAGACCATACCGGCCTGCCAAAAATCAGCTGAGTGACTGGCAGGCCAAATGCAGAAAGCAATCATCCTGGGTTCTCTCCGTCTGCTTAGGGCACACGATTCTGGAATCTATAGTCACTAACCCTACGGGATGTGGGGTGTGGCTGTGGTTAATGGGCTGGTGTGACTCCCGTGAGGCGCCAGAGGCCACGGGAGGACTGTCCAGCATCAGGAAACCGAAAAAAAATAAATAAATAAAAAACCTGTATTTAGATTAATGTCCTGGTGGAATTTAGAATTATTCCACCACTCAACCAGTTATGATCAGTTTATAGATAATATTCAAAACGGTGTCTAAAATTTACCTTGACAAATGCCTCATAAGTCAATGCTTCACTTGATCGCAACAATCTACTAATTGTATTCTCCAGTAATGAGGTAGTATCATTCAAATTATTTTTAATTTCCCACTTAGCTGTCAACCACTCATATTTTACATGAGAGGTATCTTTTCTCCACAATATAACAATCCTTAATAATGGTTCTACTAATTCTCCTTCTAAAATATAGAATAAATTAGTGATAAAATGTGCTTGGGCCCATACTGTTTTTATTGTACATAAATGATTTGCAACATTATCTAAATAATGACTCAGTTTGTATAACAACCTATGCTGACGACACAAATATTCTAATTTTTGATAAGGAGTATGATAGTTTAGAAATTAAAGTAGCTAATGTGATGCAAAAAATATCAAAATGGTTTAAACAAAATTGGTTGATATTAAATAATGATAAAACTAATTGTATTTTGTTTAAACATAGTAGAAACAAAAATGCATACCCGAAAGAGATAGATATAAATAATGTAAATATTAACTACACGGAAAGCACAACATTTTTAGGAGTGACAATTGATGAACATATGGACTGGGGGTATTATGTACAAGCGCTTTGTGGTAGGCTTAGTTCGGTTTGTTACAATTAAAAGAACTGAAGAAGGTAGTGAATCACAATACGCTTTTTACAGCTTATTATGGACATTTTTACAGCTTATTGTCATATGGAATAATATTCTGGGGTGGTTCTCATATTCAAAATATATTCATAGTTCAAAAAAGGGCAATACGAATCTTATCCGATTTAAAAGTAAGTGAAATCGTGTCGTCAACATTTTAAAGCATTAAAACTATTAACAGTTCCGGCTCTTTTTATTTATGAATGTCTTTGTTTTGTTTTCAAACATATAGAGAGTTTAAATTCAACAAGAGATCATAACTATGAAACAAGACACAAAGATACTCTCCTTACCCAATACACGCTACAACCGTCTTAGAAAAAGGATGTTTTTATAAATGTTGATTTTTACAATATGTTACCTACCGAAATGAAAAATATTACATCTATAAGTATCTTCAAAAAACACCATAAAAAACCACTTAATATCTGCAGAACCCTATTTTTTAGAGGAAGTGAATGAAACAACTTTTATATAAGATTGTATCGCTTTTAAAGTTTTAAATTTTAAGTTGCATTTTCTGTTTTTTTAATTAGTATTAGTAGTAGTAGTTTTTATTATTTTTATTATTCTTTGTTTTTACCTGTATTTTTATCTTCTCTTGAATTTTGGACATGTAACACACTTAAATTGTAAGATTTTTGTAACCGTTACGCAATAAAATTCTATTCTATTCTATTCTAAAATAGATTATATTAAAAAAAAAATAAGTATTTGTATTAAAACTATGTATTAGACAATAATTGTTTTTCCTCATACTATCACGTCTTTAAAATGCAAAAGCTCTTTCCTTTCGTGCTGGTATAGATGTTAATAATTTTGAATTTTGATAAAACTACGTCAAAATGAAACAAATTTAATGAAAAATACTCCACATTTTTTTTTTCTTAAAGGAGGACCAAGTTTTTATTTGATTTTCTAGCAATTCATGAAAACAAAATCAAGATATGTCATTACTTTAATTTGAACAAATTTGTTTTTCTTTTTCTTGCTTGCTTGCTATGGAATAATATGTATTTGATACCTTGATGTGATGCTGCATTGAATGACATTTAGTTCCCAAATAAACACTGTTAATGAACAAATGACGTTATCCTTATCATATGTGTTTTTGAAAATGTAGAACTTTTTATAATGGAAAGCAATTATTTATTTTACTGATTATTTTATTCTTATATTGAATTTGGAAAAATATGCAAGAGATCATATTCTATATTATATGCATCTAATAATTTGGTGTGAATGCGCTCATAGTTTTCAAAATCTTAATGGGGGAGCAAAAAAAAAAAAAAAATTTGGACTCTAAATGACAAAACAAAAGATACACAATGTTTACCTGGAATTAGAGAATTAACAAATTCAGTCTGTTTATCATGATAAATATATGCAAAACGAACTTTTTCAGCACTGTATGGAGAATTCTGAGCATATAGTCTAAATGATTGTCGATGAAAATCGTGATTATGAGACGCTTCAGTAATTAATACAACACATAGCCTTTTTCTTGGCTTATTCCATTCGCAAGGGCATACAGCTTCCAATACTCCCTGAAATAAAAATATGTAAGAAAAACGCCAATTAGTACACTGGCCAGTTATATAAAAATTAAACTACCTGAGATGAAAGTCGAGGAAGTGCAAGATATTGATTGGATGATATTATATGGTGTAATGTGGATGTAGGTATATCCTTCATTGTAACGCTAGCCATGGGATAAGAGGTATTTTCATTGAATAACAAAACTGTATCCATATCATGTGGTACCTGATACCTATCTCGAATTTCTTGTGAGTCTACAAAACTAGAATAATAGTCAGAATTTTCATTAAAAAGTATTACTTTTCAAAATTACCCAAATGCCACCCTATGGCGAAAATGATAGGCAGTGACCAAGTAGCGTAATCTCATACTGTATCTAGGTTCAAAAATTAAACCTCTCACTCTATTATCCTCCCATCCATTTAAAAAGTTGTCTATATCATCTGTTTTAATTCTCGACACCATTTTGTATGGCATTTTACTTCTAATGAATTCTGAAAATATTTAAAGTAAAATTAATACATTAAACAGTATATCTATGAAAAACTAAACATACGCTAAAATAAAGATAATGAGAAATCTTACACAAAATTATTTGTTTTTAAATTTTGTTTTAACTTGCTTCAACATATACATATTAACAAATTAATTATCCTGTTCTGATTTAAAAATTCTATAGCTCAGTTAATGCATACATCCCTAAGAGCAATAAATATATAAAAAAAAGGCGAAAAACTATTACTAGCTATAATGGATGTTACTCTTTACATGCTAAACACTTGAAAATATTAAAATCAACATAACCTTCACATATGTTTAACTCATGTACTCAATAGTTTCCCACAATTGAAGAGCTTAGTGGATGAACATGTTATGTTACAAATTGCTAAAATTGAATTTAGTGTGGAAGAACATGTTAGGCACCCATTTGTTCATACCTTTTTTTGTTTAATACCTTCCTTTTAGATTAGATTAAACTTTACTTTGAACTAACGTCTTCAATTGAAGTATTGAAATATCAAAGGGGCTAAGTGCCAAAAACTGTTTATTGAGATATGAATGAATGAATGAATGAATGAATGAAACTTTATTTAGGTTTAAGTTTACAAAAGAGTATAAATTTTGATATAATGTACAGAACTTAAGTAACTAAAAAGTTTGGAATTCATTTATTATATTTACAAAAAAAATAGTATGCCTAAATAAAGGAAATGGTGTTGTCACTAAGGCAGCAAGCTACCAGCGAAATCTTGCATGACACTTCCACATCGCATCATCTAGATTTGAGTATAAAAAAAGTATAAAGCAAAGTACGTGGACCCTTTACATGTTGTTTTCGCTTGTACATAGTACCTTTCTACGAGACAAACTCAATTTTACTAAAAATGGCACCAACCCCTTTGATATTTGAACGCTTCAATTATAATGGTTGATATCTAAGTTTTAAAAGCGAATTGCATAAGTTTTCCTCGAGTAATTTTTTTCAACTACAAAACTACGACTGTTGCCAATTTTAACACAATGAGGAACTTGAATACAGGCAACGTCTTATTATTTTAGTAATTTTGATGGTATCATGTGTAATGCAGTAAATAAATGCCAGTGATGCCAGAAAAACACATTAAAAATGCAATACGTACCTACTATTCTTTGAACACTTGTAATAGTTTCTTTATAAACAAAAATATTCCCATCCAATAAAAGTACAAGACATGGTAATGTATGAATGCTAAGTCTTCTACCTAAATTTGGCTCTCTCCCAGAATGTACTGTTGCAAAATTGACTCCTAAAGGTTCCAAATAATCCACTAATTTACGGCAGTAAGGTGCAGTTTGCAAACATGGAAAACACCAATCATTATAAAAAAAATATCAAATAAGGCGTTTTTTCACTTTTAGGAACAACAAGCTTATCATATTGCCTAAAACATGTAATATACGATAATAATTCAGCTGAAATTAGACCTTCTCACTGAGGTATATCGGTTTAATTAACATGTTCACTGACAACATCTTATGATTGACTTTACTGAAGGCCTATTAATGAATAATTATTAGAAATTCACTCACATATACGGACACGAAGAAGTATCCGTGGCCTCCAGTTGACAATTACGCTTCAAAGCGTTAATGCCAGTGAACCTGTGAAAGACCGCGTATAAAGGTAAGAAATCAATATTGATATAATAATGACCCTTATTGTAGATAGCAGTAAATATGTAATTATAAAAATCAGAAGTACCATCAAAATATGCTAAATTATTAATGTTTAAAAATGGTACATTTTTTAACCCCATTACTATTACTGGTAATTTTATGCTACATAAAAATTTTGCATTTATGTTTTAATGAAAATTAATTAAAAAAACCTCGACTTATTTTATTTGATTTAAGGTAAAGATGACACTTTTATGTTATAAATCTTTAGTATCAAAAAGTTGCCAGTCATGTGCACTCTCATCATTTGAGAACTGCATTCGTTTGTACCATTTCTGGCTATTTCTGATAGAACTTAATTTGGTTTTGTCCGAAATAGCATCAATAACACAAGCAAATTCAGTTTGGGATAGCCGAAAAAGTTTCGAAAGAAACAGAAATGAACTAAATTCCTTATTTATTCATTAAAATTTAATATGTTTGAACAGACATAATTCAATTCCATAAAAAACGCAAGGAAATACAAAATATCTAACCGAATTTACTATTGGCAACCATGTTTTTGGTGCTGGGTTTCACATAACCAGTAAACATATTTTGAGGTAATTTCCAATATAATTCATTCTAACTAGTAATGGAATTGAAATAAATTTTAGTATGTGTAACAAACTAGGAATACGTAAAAACTGTAATTATTTCTTCAATATTGTTATATTCTATTTGTAAGTAAGGCAATATGTAACATCCTACCTTGTAGTAATAGATAATTTGTGAAAAAAATGTTATATCATTTTCTTGAAAATTGAAGCGAGCCCCGTGTTGAGCAAAAAGGTCATCTAATGGGTTACTACTATGAAAAGGAGGATGTTCGGGTTTATTATAAAAATCATCTTCAGTAATTCCTTTATTATCATATCTCTTCCTCCTATCAGGATCCGAAAGTAATTCATATGCTTGTTTAATTTCTACAAAACGTTCTTCAGCATGAATATCACTTGATTTGTCAGGATGCCTATAAAATTTCCTGAATATAGTTACTTATTTAAGCTAGATTCGACATAGCAATAAGCAAAAGAGCATATTTCTAAAATAAAATTTGTAACGAGTAGCAAGTTCAATTATTGTACTTCAAAAACGTGCTGTTCGATACTTATGTAAAATTATAGTTCATAATTCATGCATCCACTTTTTTGCTTACAGAATTCTTATGGGGATTTTCACTTCCAAATATTCTGTTATTTATATTGGTCACAAGATATATAATTATTTATCTGATAATATTAAAGATATTAATTCTATGAATTTCGGAAGACGGTTAAGTTTACTATAGTCGGGCCAGTGTAAAACTGTAATTTTCTACTTAGACTCAGAGTCATAACCATAGATAATTTTATTAATTTTATTCAATTCTACGCTACAATTATCCAATAAAGTAGTTTTAAATAAGTTGCTTAAGCATATACCTATGTACAAGTAACTGGTCTGCTGAGAATATCTTTTGTTTAGGTGCCTACTCTTCTGGACAATAAGGTATATTCTGATTTGATTTTTTGCCAACATACTCATTTTTGTCTGTAGAGCATGAATCTGGTGTCACAATTTGTCAGTTTTTCTGCTTTTGGAGACATCAGACCTCCACAAAGGTGATTCTTAACAAGTTATGTGATTTCTATACTATACTGATATACTTTTTAAAATTCAAAGTACATGCTTTAAACATGTCGAAAATACCCACACCGTAACTAAAGTGGGTTTGTTTGTTCTGGATGCAATGTGCTTTTTTTTGAGTCTCAATGTTTCTTACATTATAAACACCTTAAAGCAGAATGTTTCTACTTCTGAGTAGTACTTAAATAGTTACTTAAACGAAGGAATATGCTAGTTCTGTACTCAATATCTCTATCCTTGTGCACATTATGCATCATACAAGGTATCAAAGTAGCATGTTCCTTCTTTTAAGAGGGCGTCAATCCTTCTTTTAAATAACAGAACGAGCAAGACTGCTACCATGACATATCTCCAAGTAATGACAAATTTGTCTATGAACAAAAAAAAAACAGATAATTGGATATGTTTCCCCTTGCAAATTTTACCTACAATAAAAGTAAAAATTTGCCTAAAATGTCAATTTAAAAAAATGAGTAAGCAAAATTTGTATATAATAAATATTACCATTCCTTAGCCAGTTGTTTATACGCTTTCCTTATGTCTTGCTGAGTAGCTCTCCGATGCACCCCAAGAATTTTATAGGGGTTACCTAACTCCCCTAGCACACCCCATAGTAAACAAATTAAAACGCAACCTTGACAAAGCCAAAGTTGGGGCACCCATCTCATTTTCACTCACCACATACACAGTTTTTAACTAAAACTATAATTATTAATCAAAATATATCTGAAGAAACCATGGGGAAATATTGATTACACAGGAAAATATGTGTCAACCACAGAACAAAACTAAATTGTGTCAACTGTCAAGCGCGAGTATTGACACAACGCAGACTTCTGTTATGAGGACCATTTCTAGCAATTTCATTGGCCGTTTCAAGGCCACGGCATGGCGTGCTCATCAGATATCATTTTTAAACGGGAATTCGGCACCGTGAAAATAAACAAACTATAATAAAGGACAAGGAAAATAAAGAAACTATAATAAAGGGCAAGGAAAATAAAGACACTATAATAAAGGGCAAGGAAAATCTTACTAACGAACTAAAAAATACTTTTAAAAAAAAAAATTATAACAAGTTTGTGTTTCGAACCCTGGACCTGCCGCGTCCTAGGCGAGTATCCTTTCCATCGTCTAACAAGTTTCTGGCTGACAAGTGACCATAGACATTGCAAGTGACAAGCGATTCCAAAAAGGATTTAATACACATTAACATGTCATGTAACTGCGCATGCCCTGCTGCTATCTTAAAACGGCCAATGAAATTGCTAGAAATAGTCCTCATAACAGAAGCACAGAATAACCACAGACTTAAGTATAAGCATATGAGAATAACCAACAGTTAGTTATTCTGTGACAGAAGTCTGCGTTATTTCAATACTCGCCTGTCAAGCGTTGAGCAGGAAAACGTAACAGCCAGTGGTCAATTTTAATGATTTTAATGATGAAAATATTGAAATGCTCCAATCTAACATAATTTAATCTTTCATGTTAGGTCTATATAAATGTAAATTATATTCTTATGGTTATAATTTATTGTAGAAATACGGTAACTTCCGTTCGACCGCTACTTAACAGGTATATCGTGAAAACTGAATATGGGCTAGATGAACTACTTCACATCACATGAACTAATTTTAGTATTCTTTATATGAACTACCACGGTTTTAATTACGTCAAAAGTTGTATTGATTATTATTAGTAAATAAATAATTGTATTTTTAAACACTTTTACAAATAGTTTAACATATTTTCGTTTACAAAAGTAAACACAATGAACGCTGCAATTAGTATCGGTGTGGAAGATATGACTGCTACAATTGTTAGATATGGATTATATTTGGGAGCATTTTTTCAAATTGTTTGTCTTGCAGCATGTATTTTTATGCCTGATTCTCCTGATGATAATTCTTGGGGTTCAAGAGTATGTTCATGTATACTTTTTTTTTATAACAAATGTAAACTATTTAAATCATAGGTAGATAGTGACGATGAAAGTTCTGAACAGAGTACACCTCAGAATACACCCGTAGACCACATCATAGAACACGTAAACAGGAAAAAAAGAAGAGGCGTTAAAATTGTAATGTTTGAGTTTCGTGAGTTTTTTATTTTACAGTGGTTATTGTGATTTGAAATTTTTCTGTTCTAAGGACCGATTTATATATAATGCCTATTATGCTTAGTTAATGCTAACTAGAAGGTAACATTCAAGGAAACAATTGTTACAATAGTTGTTCCCATGGATATTATCTTTTAATAATTAATATAATTATAACTTTATTGCCCTATAGGTTGCATGTGCATGTCATCACAGTTCGCAGACTGTAGGAAAACAAAATGATATTTATTGCGGTTTTATGGTGATTAATTTACATATTTCCACAGAATCATTTAATTTGTTATTTTTCATAATAATATTTGTTTTTGTGGACATACAAACTGCGGATTTCAAAATATTTTACATCTTTCTAAGCACTGGACAATTTAAAAAGGGAAATATACCCAATTTATTTTAATACATTAGTGTAAAAGTAGAAATTCTCTGATACTGAAACTGATCTTATTCTTTACCTTTGCAACAATTTTCTTTTTGTGAAAATTTCCTTACAAAAGACTTCCTTCACCCTACCACAAACACACACAAGGACTTTTGAATGCTTTAGGTAACATGGCTGTTAGTTGCCAAACAGATTTATATTAATTATTTACGTCTCTATTTTTGAAAAAAACTGATCACAACAAGGTATATTCTCATATGCAATAACTGTTCTCCAAAAATAGATAAATACTATTATTTTACTGTTTTAAAAACTTTATTCTTAAATTTATTTGTTCGGTAACTTTAACAGGTGGATATACTGATCCTTAGACTCTTTCTTTGTGTAGGTACTACGCTCAAAAACTGATAATAAAAATAATTGACAATATTCCCATATGTAATATTTGGAAATATATCAATATTTGTAGTGAAGTCTGTTTCAAAGTATAAACATCTACTAAACTAATGGCACTTTTTCCATGCACCTAACCTGTGCATCATGAGACAATTTCCCAAAACACAAACTCATCTCTTTCTTGAACATACAAAATTAATTAAATAAAACAAGAATTGTTTTAGATGTTACCTAAATATCCAATGTTTTTAAAAGCGTAAAATACACTTAAAACAACACATTCAGTTAGCAGATCACACTGTTTTCCTTCAGTCTCAAAAGCTGTGACGTCAGCGCGCGCGACTTAGTATGCACCTATTAACACAGCGATACATTATACATTATTTGTTTTATTAAAAATGTCTACTGTCTATTTGGTCAGCTCATTTAATAATAATTATTATATACTAAGAGATATATAAATTTGATTGTATTGATTTAATTATTATGGTATTATAATAATTAAACAAATTTATACTTAATTTATTCTCTAATTAGATTTAACTAAGCATTGATAAACCGACCCTAAAAGGTGTTAATAAACAACGGATAAATAAAAAATATATAAAACCTATTCATTTACATAATTTGTTGAATAGATTTTAAATATCTGCTCTCTATTTTAGAAACTTAATTTTAGTTTTGTATTAAAAAATAAAATATTTTAAGTTTAACAATGTAGAAGGAAACGGTAATAAATAAGTTCTTTTATTTTTTTTTAATTTCTTTTGTATATTTGTAATTTTTTTAGATGTATATTTCTATTGTAGATATTTATTCAAGGATTATAGTAACTATACTCTCTTTCGACTCTCGGTCATAAATGTATATCGTACAAAGCTAAATAACTTAATTTTTTTACACCATTTAATGGCATTAATGTTGACTACCTCTTGTAGCTATAGCTCCTACTTTTAACAAATATTGCTACGCAAAAAGTTTACAACAGGTAAGTAAGTATTTGAGATAACAATTTTTTTCTTCTTGAACCTGTGATATATAATTATCGGAGAGATTTCTTGGGATTGAGGTTCTCGTTACTATAAAATTGTGTAATTCATTAAGGTTATCCATATAAAAATACTAACTCTATCAAAAGTACTACTTATCTGTAAAAGAACAATTTATTTTTAAGGTTAATAATGAACTCAACACATCATATACAGTGTCCCCGAATTGTCAAGAAAATAAATTTTGATTTCCAAATAAATAAGGATTTCTATAATCAAAATTCCAATTAGATGTACAAGGTTTTCCAAAAAATATTAAAATTGCTAAAGAGGAAACTTGCTCCCTTTTTTGTTTTATCTCAAATTGCCAAATAGAACAGTTTCTAAGAAGAACAATATAGTCTTAAATATAAAATTTGGTGGTAGGATTTCGATTTTCCGATTATCGAAAATTTATTATTTTTTTATATTGTTTTGCCCTCATACTGATTTACATCAATTTTTCTAATAAATCATGCAGACAGGGTTTCATATTTTTGAATTTCCCAGTAATAAACTGAGCATGACTTATTAGAAAGTTTGATATAATTTTGTACAAGGGCAAAACAATTTCAAAACAATATATATTTTTTATGAGAAAATCCAAACTAAATTTTGTATTTAGGACTATTTTCTCATTCTAAGCTTTTCTATTTGCCATTTTAAGTAAAACAATAAACAAGCAACCTTACTCTTTAGCGATTTTAAATTTGTTTTTTTGACACCCTGTACATCTAGTTGTAGTTTTTATGATGGGAATACTATTTACTTAGGAAGCAAATCTTTTCTTTGTAGTTATTTTTTTCTAAAACATAAAATAAAAAAAATCACTTGGGACAGACATTCTGGGGACACACTGTATACATAAATATAAATAAAATGAGGAACATGTTACCAATTGGGAAGTAAAATACAGGTACATATTTTTTAATAATCATTTTATTTGCATAACAAGCAAAATTATAGGTCACTGTATTTTTGTAAATACATTTCAAAAACAGCCATTATTAAAATACTATATACTATAATCTAAGTACATTTTATTATTTTTCACAACTTTTTACAAAAATATCTTTTATACACTACTAAACTTTAATATACATATATGTAGAATGTGTAAATTCAATACTTTTAAAGTACATTTATAAATATACAGTTAGTGCTAGTAAAAGTGCTGCTCATAAAAATTAATAATAATAAATTAATAGGATGGTTAATAGATATTGCAATAAAATAAATACTTATTAAGCTAGCATTATTTGAAGAGGAATCAAAAAACATTCTAAATTAAATTTTAATCTTTTTAAAAAAACAATATATTTTATCTGATTCCAAAAAATCTATCTTAAAATGAGAATCACAGAATAAATTTAGAATAAATAAAATTACGCTCTTCTTATTTTTATAACATTAGGACAATCAATATATAAACTTCTGTTAAAATTTGTAATTTACATTAATTATTCTGTGTTGATTTATAAGGCATTATTTATTTTAAGATTTTAATGCAGCTAACCTACTTTGCATTTCTTCGATTTCATTTTCATCTTCTACCTCAGGTTCCTTCTCAACAGGTTCTTTGGATGCCGGTTCTGTTGGAGGCAAAGGAGCTTCACCAATTTTCCCTTCGGTAATTTCAAATAGAACTTTATCAATTTCAGTTTGTGCAGCTTCTTCCAATTCTTCAGTGTCCTCAAGGTCTTCCATTGTTTCATCTAACATTTCCTCAATTATACCAGCCTTCATCATTTCTTTTGACATTTCCTGCATGGTTTGGGCAACTTCTGGTATTCTAACTAGTCTTTGCATTGCTGTCATAACTTCAGTTGATTTTTGTAATGAACCAGCAACTCGAAGAGTAGCTATAACATATTTTTGTTATGAATATAAAGATACTGCTAAAACAGGAATAGATATTTTTTAGACGATATACTAAAATTGGCTTGGGGTAAAACTGAAGAAAATCTCTAAATTGTCAGTTTAGAGACAGTTCTTCAGATCGGCTTTCTGCCAGTCCTTAAATTATTTATTTTACCAAGAATGATTCTTTATAGTAATACTGCTACTATACTAAACAAGTATAAAGCAGGTGTAAACTCCTAGATCTACAAGTAATTCCCTAATGCCAAAATACAATACATTGGGAATTTTAAAGTTTTGATTATTCTCTTATGAAAATTCTGGCAGCATTGATTTGTCATATTTCAATTAAAAATATGGGAATTTTTTCCGCTCAGAAAATTTAAAAAACGTATATTCACTCGCAATGCAATTTTCTGTCTCTAGGACTTTGGTAAAAGAGTTAAACTAACCCAAGTGTTTCTATTAGATTTCAAATTTTATTATATTGGCGTCAAAATGACACTCAAGATCTTAATGTTGTCATGCACTATTTATTGATAATGACATATATATTTTTATATAATTTACATCCATTTTTGATAATATTTTATGAATTGTGGATACTTCGATATAGCTTGAAGGCAAAATCGGCTCCTAGAATATTCCTGTTTGGGAGTACATATAATCATTTCCCTTCCTCTGTGGTTCTCTTTCAACATCACAGTTAACATGAAAAATTAAAAACTTACAATCATTGTCATTGCAAAAGAGAATAAACTGAAATCAAACAGAGGTATTCTAATATTATTAAAGTGATAATTTTATTTGTTGAAAGAATAATTTTTATGCTAATTCTTTATTTATTTTACATGTATGCATTCAGCAGCACCCCCTTTGGGTTAGGCGCTCCTTCGACGATTTAGACTAGACTAGATGATTATAATTACATCCTTCATTAAGTTATTGTTGTTAATTATTAATTAGTTAATAAATTAGTGAGTAAGTGTTACCTGGACTTTCAATCAATAAATCCACGATTTGATGTGTTTGTGAGGATAGCAAACATGTAACAAACATTAATCCGTCACTTTAACATTTTACTTCCCTACAGGGCTGAAATTTTGCACACACATTCCTTCAATAGTTCTAAATGAAATGTAATGTAAAAAGTACTCTAAGATCTGAGTACGGCTCTCCATGATATGCTACAATAAAGGGTTAAAAATGTGTTTCCGCGAATATCTCCGAATATCTTAGGATTTCGACCAAAGAAGTGATAAGCATACGACATCAAAGCTCTTTATTTCTCTACACAAAAAGGTACTATTTATTTTATTCATAGAGTTGTTAGCTCACTTGAAATGCAAGTGGAAAGTGCACGCAGTGCGAGGCTTAATGTGCTGCACGGTGTTTAACAAAAAAAGATGTTATGGGTTTTTCACGTTAATTCAATAATATAAACATAAACAAATATAATTAGTAAAGTATTAACTTTTCCTTGTTCTTTTTCTAATAAAAAATGTTGTCTTAATTTTCCGTGTGAATTTGCAACAAATCGAGCACTCGATATTTTACGTTCAACTAAATATGCAAATTTTATTGAGTTAATTATTTTCCAATGAATATACTTTTATATTTATTGATTGATATTGTACTTCACCAAACATTTTTTTTCAGATTAACTATAACATAAATGATATGATGAGACTATTAAAAATGCAGTGTGAATTAGATAAGTACATATATGGCATGGATATTGCTTTACTGGTTGCACCTTCTAACTCAAATATATCATGAGATGCCATTGTATTATGGCCCAATTAATTTTAATTTACCTTGAGTCAACTAAAAAAAATCGATATTGCACCTTGCACCTTGATTAGATGTTTAACTTTTAGTTTGAAATTAAGGAAATACAAGTGAAATATATTATTTTTTTAATGAAAATATTAATTTCATCTATACTTATATTTATTGATTGGATTTTTAATTTTCTTGGTAAGTAATATTAATTTGACAAAAATTTGAAAGAGATCTTTTCGACGTAATTCCTCATGATCAACTATTTTTATTTGCAACATTTTTTTTATTAGATTTTATAAGAAGTGCTCTCCCTGGTGTATTCATTTCACTAATCAATAGAGTTCTACCTTGGGTTTCCCAGATCTTATATGTAAAATGTCAAGATTGCCACGTTAAGGTGTGTCTGAGAAAAATGTATCTGACACAAACATGACACCAATTTGGATTAACTTGCTATTTTTGGGCCTCAAAACCTATCCAAAGGTGGGTAAATTATGAGTTTTTGCATTTCTCGAATTTTCAGTTATCAAAAAGCAATTAAAATTTTTTTAAACTAAACGTTTTAGCTATGACAATAATATGATTTTAATTTACCTTGAGTCAACTAAAAAAATCGATATTGCACCTTGCACCTGATTAGAGTTTAACTTTTAGTTTGAAATTAAGGAAATACAAGTGAAATATATTATTTTTTAATGAAAATATTAATTTCATCTATACTTATATTTATTGATTGGATTTTTAATTTTCTTGGTAAGTAATATTAATTTGACAAAAATTTTAAAGAGATCTTTTGACGTAATTCCTCATGATCAGCTATTTTTATTTGCAACATTTTTTTTATTAGATTTTATAAGAAGTGCTCTCCCTGGTGTATTCATTTCACTAATCAATAGAGTTCTACCTTGGGTTTCCCAGATCTTATATGTAAAATGTAAGTTTGCCACGTTAAGGTGTGTCTGAGAAAAATGTATCTGACACAAACATGACACCAATTTGGATTAACTTGCTATTTTTGGGCCTCAAAACCTATCCAAAGTAAATTATGGTTTTTGCATTTCTCGAATTTTCAGTTATCAAAAAGCAATTAAAATTTTTTTAAACTAAACTTTTAACTATGACAATAATATGAGGCATATAGAATCAAACACAGCTAACTCCAAAATGAAAATTTTTACAGGAAATGAAGAAAACGTTTAACTTAAATGTTTTCCTAAAAATTGCCGAAACAGTTTTTTTACACCCTCTTTACTGCAAAATAATGTAGTTTAGGCATTTACAGAAAAAAAATTATAAAATAATTATAGGATATTACAAAAGCATTATTTTAAACTTAACATGATAATAATAATAAATACCTATAATTTTTTATATTTTATAGATCATTCTTATCTGAATGTGCTAGTATAAAAGTTTCAGGTGTATAATAAATCAAAAACAACACCTCTAATACATTTTATCATAGAAACTATTAAAACAACTACTCAATCTAGGAGCAAGAATTGCATTAAATTAAATAACAGTATTCTTGGTATTATAGAAGCAAAAAAATATTGAGATTAAAAAATATATTAATATGTATTGGAGGTGTTAGTTTTGATTTATTATACATACAACCTGAAACATTTATACTAGCACATTCAGATAAGAATGGCAGTATAAAATATAAATAAAGATTAGTATTTATTATAATTATCATGTTAGGTTTGAAAGAATGCTTTTGTAATACCCAATAATTATTTTACAATTTTTTTCTAGAAATGCATTAATATGTCAGATTTTTTGAAATGTAGTTTGGCTTTAGAAATCCAACATAAAGACTTTTTCTTTACTTCTTTTGATGATTTTTAAATGGAGTTAGCTGACTTGATTGTGAATAATGAGTGGGTTAATAATAGAGCGGGTTTTGATTGAAATTGTCATGGATACAGAGGGTTTTAATTGTAATTGTTATGGATACAGAGATATTTGATTATAACTTTTCTCACAGTTGACAAGTGATTGCCACTATTTTTTGCAATTTTTTTTATTTAAATCAAAAGATTAAATAAGAGCTTACATTTTTCTCTTGATTTTGTATATTCGTCCATCTTTTGAAAACACAGAAATACTTATTAAGTGCACTACCAAATCTGTTTAACAAATCAACATGAACTGACAACACGATTAACCACATGCTTGTGGTGAACATAGCACTGCTATTGGCCAAAATGGAGATAATGATATTTGATTGTAATATTTGGATGGACATAGCAAGTTTTGAAATTAAATTCAATCATTCGACTCAGTTTTAAGTAACTTTTAGTGAAATTTTAAAGATAATGTTGACACATACGGATTCCTTGGAAAATTTCATAAGACCCCCTAAAATATGAATTCTAAACAAAATTGGAGGTAGCGGGGTTAAACTCTGCATGCCTCAATATGATACATGATACAAAAATGATGCTACTTTCCCTTTTTTTCCATTTTGCCCAAAGAACAAATTTTCACCGAAAAATTAATATAACAGATGAAAACAAATTATCTTTTTCCCAAGAAAAATAGTATATCGACGTAAAACAATACTCGTACATTTTTGTCAAAACTAGATTTTTAGTCCCTCAAAGTTCCAATATTTTATAAGATTAATATAACCGATGAAAACAAAATTATCTTTTCTCCATGATAAAAATAAAGTGGTTTTTTTTTTTTTAAAAAGAGAATTTTTTTTTTTGCACCCTCTGGTAAAACTGCTAATTTGGAGAAAAAGTAGTATTTCATTTTCTGCAAGTTATTTAAAATATTAACAAAAATTTAAAAATTCCCTTGATACTTATAAATTGGGTTAAAGCAATTCAATCCTATAATAAGAGTAAATTTGAAATAATACTACTGAAAGTGTTCGTCAGTAAGTAATCAGTTCACACTACCACTTCTCCATCATTCATGCTCAGTTTCTCCCAATACAGTTTTATGATCATTCATTTTCTGTGTAATTTAGTTTTACTCTAATAAAGATTATTTTTATTACATTTTTCTTCAATTTTATAAATACTTTTCAAATATTTCATATTCAAATTCAAATCATAATACCATATGTAGAAAATCCATCTGATGAGCTTAAACTTACCCAGCTGATTTTTCATTTGTAGCATAACTGAATTAATATGAGCTTTTGATGTATATATCTTATTTATAGCTTTTCTTGCTCTAATGATTTCTTTTGCTAATATGAGGCATGTATCCTTGTCACTCTTCTTTTGCAGCTTCTTTTAATGATCTTTTAACTTTTTCTTCTTCCCTTTGAATAGCTAAAATTTATCACTAATTGTAATTAAATACTGTTAGTTCCAGTGTAAATAGGTACCTACATTTAATTTGTCTCTCAAGTTGATACCCTTCTTTTCGTAATTTGTGATTCCATTCTGTTACCTTAAATAATTAATTATTAAAATTATAACATCTCCATAAATTTCACTTGAGTAACTATTACCATATCTTTAGGATTTCTTTCAGGTGATTTTCCAAATAGTCCCATTTTTTTGTATTTATAAATAATAGCTGTGGACCACTTTAACACATTTACGTATTTATTTTGACTTTGACAGTACCAAAGTAAACTAGTAGTACTAAATGGCGTAATTTAAATGTCACACCTACTCAACAAATCAAAACTCATCTGAAGTTCGCTCTGTACGTTCCGCGCATCATACAGCGCAATGCTCATAATCAGTGAACCCAAACAGTCATGCATATTACACATCGAAAAGTTTCCAAACAAAAAGCATAAATGCCTAAATGACAGTGACATAAATAGTTTTTTCGCGGTACCTAATCCTGAATACGTTTTGTTGTCTGATTCATGCGCAATTTGTTTTTAATCGTTCGCGGTATGGAAATTAACGTGTAAATAATTAAGGACTGACTCCGAATGTATTAGGAACTAGTTCAACCGTTACCGCGAACAAAGCTATTTATTCATTACAGTCCAGAGCGCTTAAGGTATCTTTAATTATATTTCACGTCTCATTCGAGATGAACATTGTATGTAGTACCCCGCTTGCGCCTGTGTCACCACAAGTTTGAAAGCTTTCGGTCTTCTGACTGGTTGGACCTCTTTTTTTCTGCTCTGTGGGTTGGACTATGCTTTCTATCCTCATTCTTTCTGCTTTGTGCCAAAAATGTATCCACGTTGTGCCGCGACTCGCGAGTTATTAATATTAAAATTATGGGAAAACGTAAAAGAAGTTCTTCGTCGTTCTTGTTTTCTTCGAACGAAAACAAGAAACTGAAAAAAACGTATACGTAAGTTAATGGGAAAAACTTAGAAACTGCGACGGTCATGCATCGAACGACATTCTCAACAGTGTCCAGTCGACGTCATTCTCCAGTCTCCATAGTCGCAAACTTAGTAGAAGTTTATGGACGAAGCATAGATAAAATATTTTCTATAGGAGGAAGACATAAAAATAAAATTATATTTTTCTATTGGAAGAAGATAATAATTATAATTACAATTAAATTCGAGCATCATGGCGGATGATCAAGCCGTTGCGTTAATGCCGAATGCAGATCTTGCACAAGCGCCACCTTGACCTCAGAAACGCACAGTATTTAGTGTCAGTAGGAGAAATCTCCCTACCTTCTCGGAAACACTCGAGATTCAGTTATTGCGCTTCGAGATGGCGACACAGATCATAGTGTCACAGAACGTAAATAGAGAAGTTATTTCTCTTCAATTCAATAATTTAACGGTGAACTTCTAACCAAAAAACGATAGCAGAGACAACCCGAGACGCGCAAGTACGTACTAAAATTTAATCCGCAGTATTGAATTGGTCGATTGTAATGGAAGGTGAAAGTAGATGGCGCAAGAAGCAAACGCCCGCGAAAAATTCAAAACCCCCTTTTATATTATTTTATTGATATTATTTATAAGCTTTTATTTTTAGGTAGCAGTTGGAGATCGCTTAGGACCAGAAGTAGTCGATTAGTTGTTTTTAAATACTTCTATTCGCTGGAAGTTAAAAAACTAACCGAAATGACTATCTCTGATGATCCACAAACGATCACCAACTGCTGCAGAAACAAAGCTATTTTAAAGTTAGAATACAAAACTAGAGGTCAAATAATTTTTATGTTACAACTATTCAAAAGGTTAATTGTAACCTTGTTGAACCGCTTAACATAAGATTTAAAAGAAATATGTTTTTGTATTGGATAATTAACATAACACTCAAAACACAAGTAGGTAGGTAATATTTTGTACAAAATTTATTAAAATCAGAAAAATACAAAAATGCAAATTGGAGGACATTTTGTCAATATATTACAGAAAATATCAAGAAAGCATGATAGTTATTTATGCAACAAGACCGGAAAGTGATTCTTAACAGGGCTAGCTGGCAATTTCCATTGCAAAAGCCCTGGCAAGTCCAGTAAAGTCACTTTCTGGGTGTGTGTGTACAATGTTTTTTCTGCAATGGTTCCTGCTAGTCTCAAAAAACTTTTTAACTTTTAATAAAATATAAAATCAACTGACAGACATCAGACACTTACTTTGAAGGAAGACTGGAATAATCATTTTTAATTGTTATCGGATACTTTTTTGTCAACAGAAAATGACATAAGGAATCGGTAAAGACTTTACAAATCCTTATGTCACTTTGCCGGGCTAGACCTGTAAATATGTATTTTTTCCACTCAAAAAATTGATCAGTTAAATTTCTAGAAGAGTTGCAGAAAAAGAATATTATTTAATGATTATAATTAAATTTAAAATATTTATTAGGCTTGACTTGCAGAGACTACCTTTAAAATGTTATTAAGTGCTAGATAAAAAAATCATGTATTGTGTCCACCTAACGGGGCTCTATAAAAAATTAAGGTTCTAATTATGCGAAGAAGAATCTTCAGTTTTCTCTTTTGTGTCACCGAGCACCATTTTTTTATGATTCTTTTATTCATTTTGCCCCATGAACATCTTTTTTATTTTGCTTCTGTGCCTCATTGTGCCTCTTACACCACCAAGGAATCCCAATCCTAATAATTCCTGATCTGATCTGATACAGAAGTGCTGGGAATCTCCTTCAAAAATTCACTAGCTGCCTTCACTATGCTAGGAAATTCCTCCGCCAACTCATAAGGTATATTCTTTGAAGTTGAGGCCTCGCTTTGAGGCTAGATCTGAAGTAAAATGGAGATAGATATTAGCTGACTATGTTTATTGGTTCAAATCTATATTTCTTTTTATTTTGAATAAATTAAATAATAGTAAAAAGTCTGCGATAATTCTACCAAGCTAATTAGTAACAACTATGGATTGATATCTAAGGACCCCTCACCACCAACATTTTGTAAAACACATATTACCTGCTTGCACTTGGTATGTTGCCAACTGATGACATGGAAAAAGTGTGGGGACTGCATTGCGGGTCAACCTATGACTACTTAGGTCGACATAACTCTCAACAGTAAAATGACTTGGAGCATATCCTATAATTTTGAAGAGTTTCTTCAGTGTAATGTATACCCATATTCTCTTGCCAAATTTTTGACCTGTAAAAACATAAAAAATTGTGCTGTTAGAAGTGTTGTTAATTTAGTGCAGGCCTTAATTTACCTTTCCAACCTTGAAGGAAAATAATGAAGTTTTGTCACATCTCCTTCAAGAAACCACACACATAACACAATCTAATTCGTGACTCTGTGGCCATCTCAAACAAAAAATAACCTACAACCAATTTCAAAGTTTATTATGAGGAATGAAATAAGTAAAGGATACAGTTAGCACATTTTCTAATACTGCTTATTCTTTCCGATTAATATATAGGTTAGATATAGCGGATAAAATTAATTATAATTTTATAACTTACCAGTTATATGAAATTGGTAGTATTTAAGAAGAGAAATAGTCTTTAACACACAAATATCACAAAATACAACGAGAAATAATCAAAATCACGACAAAATAACAAACACTTCTTTCGTCAGTTCAAGTTGACAGAAAAATACCACAGAAAAAGCGCCGGGATAGAACAGAAATGACAGCAGTGCAAGTGCTACCCTCTGCTTTCACCTTCCATTTTATCGGACTAGGACAGCTATATTTGACTATTCTTATATTAAATAGAGATAGCGAATAAATGTTAAAATCGGACAAAATTTTCAATCCACTTGCACGTCTCGGGTTGTCTCTGACGATAGTGACATACTGCAAAACAAACGGGTGATGGCGAGTGGTGGCAATGCTTAGTATTGGAGACAACGTTTCCAACACGAAAATAATAATTATGTGAACCAGTATTACGCGATAATTTGAGGACAGCGAATTAGCGCAAATTAAATATTCATATCGTGTGATGCTGGTAAGATAAGTTAAAATAAGTCAAAATAATGGCTTTCAATATATTCACATACTTTATGAATATTATATATAAGTGGTTTACAAGAAAATGTCATCTACAATTTTCTGGTTTAGCTCTACTTTAAATTTATGTATTTTAGTTGTCCACTTAGTGGCCCTTGTTAGTATAAATGTATGTTTCAACCTCTATATGTCTGTCATAGGCACAGCACATGTAGAAGGCAATAAATTAACGATAAGGCTGAAAATGAATGTTAGGAGAATTTTAGCATGTAAGTTAAAACAACTCTCATAAAAAAGACAAACAAGATATCACGAACCCTTGTACAGTTCAGACCTATTTCTTTAATAAACTAAATGTTCAGTAAAATATGGATTTTACTTAATTTAGCTATAAGAAGAAAACAAAAATAGTTCCAGTTACAGAAGATGTCACTATCAAAAAAATAAAATTATAGAAAAGAAATATACAGTCCACTATTAGCTCAATAAAAACTAATAAGCAAAAATAACAATAAGTTTAAAACGAAGAATGTTAGCACGTTTGAGCTAGCGTGTTTAACACGCCGTTGACCAAATTTCAACGTTATCCCACTCCTCGGCTAGAGCAGGATAACAAATGTGTCATTCAGAGGCGTTACTTATATCAGCTCTGTTTTTGTGATTCACTGATTATTTGTTATATCTTATTGTTATAGACCTTAGGTTTAGTTTCCAAAATCTTTATTGAATATTTAAAACAGTAAAACAAGACTTTATTATTATTGAAAATACAGATCATAGATCTTTTAATAATCACATCACGATCATAACAACTGACACTTCGACATGATTAACTTCATGTTGCTGCACAGGGTTGTACTCAGAATGCTTGATATTATCACATCTCTTCTTTAAAACAAAATAAACTTGTTATTTTGTAACTTCATAGTCCTCAAACTTGCTTGGTAATTTAATGTCTCGCTTAGGGCGGCTTCTAACTTCTTGGGTCGGTCCAGGTTCTATAATTTTCCTTTTACAGAGCTTTGTCATTACATGGTCTGAACAGGCTGTGTAATTTTGTTAAACGATTCCTCTGGAGTTGAGGAAATAGGAGGAATATTATAACCATTCTTATACAGAACAGTCTGGTCTACATTTTCAAGAGTTCCTTATAGAGGCATTTGGCTTGAAGGAAGGATTTGACTTTGTTGACTGTATGACTGAACTATGTCCCTTGTATTTGAGTTTAGCGCGCCTGAGTGCGTGAGTGCATGAGTGCATGAGAGTGTGTGGGTGTGCGGGTGCGCGTGTGCGCATGTGAGCGTGAGCGTGTGATCGTGAGCGTGTGTGACCGTGTGTGTGTGTGTGTGTGTGTGTGTGTGTGCGTGCGTGGGTGCATGCGTGAGTGCATGAGAGTGTGTGGGTGTGTGGGTGTGCGGGTGCGCGTGTGAGCGTGTGTGTGTGAGCGTGTGTACGTGCGTGTGTGTGTGCGTGCGTGGGTGGGTGCGTGCGTGAGTGCATGAGAGTGTGTGGGTGTGCGGGTGCGCGCGTGTGAGTGTGTGAGCGTGAGCGTGTGTGTGCGTGTGTGCGCGTGTGTGTGTGTGTGTGTGTGTGTGTGGTCTGTGTCTGTGTGTCTGTGTGATTTAAGAGATTAATTGATGCCGTTATATATTTATCTTCTCAAGAAAATTGTTTTCGAGGATATGACGAAAGACGCGATTCGTATAATAAAGGAAATTTCAAGGAGCTAATAGATTTTTTAAAAACGTATGATCTAAAATTAGAGAACTTTTTTCCGGGACGTCCAAACCAATTCAAAATGACCTAATTGAGACTGTTAGCATCATGATTAAAGGCAAAATTTATGAAAAACTACATAATTGCAAATTTTTCTCGTGGCAAATTGATGAAACGACGGACATTACTTGTAAATCTAAACTTTCCGTAATTTTTAGATATGTAATGCACGGTGAAGTTGTTGAAAGGTTTGTTGGTTTTTTTGATGTGAGTAGTGGAAGAAACGCGGAGAGTTTATTTAAATTATTAATTGACGAATTTGGTAAATTTGATTTGAAAAATAAATTAGTTGCGCAAACCTATGACGGCGCTGCGGTTATGTCAGGACATCTTAATGGACTCCAAACTAAAATATAAGATATTGCTCCTCAAGCTTCTCACTGTTACGCACACAAATTAAATTTGGTTTTGAGTAAAGCCTGTAACGGAATTAAAGAAGGTAGAATATTTCTTTCAAATATTACTGGTTTTTCGTCATTTTTTTCAAAATCTAGTAAAAGATCTGATATTTTAAATAGAATTATGGAACATAGAATTCCGAGTAATGCTCCCGTTCGTTGGAATTTTTCATTTAGAGTTGTTTTTACTGTTGACACACAGGAAAAAACTTATTGACGATTTTAATTTTATTTCGGAAAATGACAATCAGACTTTAACGGCAGCTTATGGATTAAAATCGTTATTGTTGGATAAAAACTTCATATTTTTTCTTATGGTTTTTAAAATGATTTTTGAGCAAACTGATGTTATTTTCCAAATTTTACAGAATAAACTGATATAACATATTCTAAAAATAGACTTAATACACTTATATCTAAATTAAAAGAATTTCGCAATAACGAAATACATTTCAATACTTTATATAGTGGTTTTTTAGAAAATATTGAAGAAGTAGATGATGAGCCACAGTTAAAAAAAAGAAAGACAACATATAACTTTATGACAGGACAGACATACATTACAAACAAATTTTTACAGAAATTTTGGACACGCATAATTCAAATTGAGATTAGATTTTCCGATTTAAATACTTTGCAATGTTTCGATTTAGTAAATCCTAATAATTTTATAATGTTTTCTAAATCATTTCCTAACAGTCTAATGGAGAAATTAATGGACCAGCATCCCTTTTTTATCCGTATTTCGTTAAGAAATGAACTATGTGTGTTGTATTCTGACCAGCAACTTTTAGTAAATTCAAAATCATCTCAAGAAATGCTTACTTTTATATATAATAATAATTTAAAAAGCTGTCTCACCGAATTGTACAAACTTGTATCATTAGTGTCAACAATTCCGGTAACCTCAGCTTCTGTAGAACGACCGTTTTCAGCACTCAAACGCATAAAAATATTTACTAGAAACACAATAGCTCAAGACCGCCTGTCAAATATATCGCTTATTTCAATAGAAAAACGACTGTCAGAGTTGAAGAAAAGTGATTTATTTTCAATTTATGAAGAAGTAATCAACCATTTTGCTAGTTCTGAAAGTCGCAGGTTACCACTGATTTATAAAAATATTTAGACTTTACACCAAAGATTAATATAACTAGTTATTATTTTAGAAGAAATATTTATTTACGTTATTTATTTTTTAGAAAATATTTTTAATGTAACTTCTTTTTCAAAACTGTTTTAATTTTCATTAAAAGTAATAATTTTACACTCTGGTAGTGATAATGAATACAATTTTTTGTTCGTAGAGAAACCCGTTTATTTATCTTTTTTTTTCCCCAAAACTACTTTGATTTTTATTAGAAGTTATAATTTAATTATAAGGGATAGTATGGCTACTCTGGCGATCAACCCACGACAAAAAAAGGTAACGCGCGGTTGTACTACTTCAGGGGAGGTGGGGAAATGTGCAAATTGTAATCATATTGAAATTTAGTTGCCTTTTAAACTTCAAGCCTCCTCTGTGGACAATAACACGAGCCGCCACGGCCAATTTCCAATTTATCAGTGGCGCTTAGTAGCATTCACAGAAATAAATTCGAACCAAATAAACACTGTATCGTATATTGGGTTGCATAAACTAGAATCAAAACCGAAAATTATTTACAATTGCGTAATGATAAGATCAACACGTTAAAAAATGGCACTGGCATTTAGCATTGTAGTAAGATTTAGTTCCGAGAGACAAAACTTTAATCGAGTTTTAAAATGTTTGTAACTTGTTAAAATAAATATAGTGCGTAGTGAAAGTACTGATTAACCAAGCACAAAGCTAGTTACCTGTTTAAAATACGGGTAAGTTAATGTTTACTGAATTTTGGGGTTATCTGTCATCTTGATAAAATATGCTTCATATTTTCTTGTTTATTTATTATTTACGATGATTATTGAAAAACTTTATTTTCTTTTATGGTAGTTTGTCAGTGTCAATAACATTTGTTCGATTTTATTGTTCCTGATTTTCTTAAAATATCTGCGGAATGATGTTGCTTTTATGATGCGAGATGTTGCGTTATCATTATTTCGTCGAAATATCCAATATTCCATATTAAAATTATCTTAAAAATATCTCGAGATGAATGATCTTTAAGAAAATTTTAGACACCTCACTAAATAAGTTTGGATTAGGAAAAAAATGTATCTGTATTAAATATTAACCTCTAAATATTTTTAATATATTTAATTTCCAAAGATTTAAATGTGCACGCAATTAAGTTTATATTATTTTTTTTATTTTATTTATTGATAGTAGACTAATAGTAATTGTGTGCTCATAATTTTACCTGATAAAAGGGCTGCTGAAGAACTCTTGTGCTCTCTATCTCTGTAATTGCATGAGGGCCGAGAGGTCGGACGGCTATTGTAATTTCCTCGTGGCACGTGGGTGCGGCTGCATTTGTTTTACGTTTTACAGTAACAAATGGAACGTTGTCAGTTCTCATTTTCAAATGAGAAATTTTTTAATGATAAAACCCAGATAAAAGACGGAAGGATGATTTGTAAAGATGTAAAAAATTTTTCAGTGGCTAATAGGGATCCATTTTCGGAAAAAAAAGTATTTTTTTAAGGATAATAGAGAACCTGCGCCACACAATACATATTCGCAGTTTGAAGCAGTGTTGCCAGCATCAGCAATCAGCATCTAGGATTATCCCCAAGAGAATGTCGAGAAATCCTTGGAAATCCTCAAATCCTAAAAAATCTCAAAAAGGCGGCCAATTTGAATTTTGCAGTTTTTTTTTTTGGCAAAAATGAAACTAGGTACTATTAAAAAAAATAAATAAATACATTTCCGTATGAAATATCAAAAAGAAAAAACGCATTCCAGGAGTTACAAAGTACAGTAGCTTTGGTTATTTGTTATACAAATTTAAATATTGCATTAACTTGTAATGTTTGCTTTCAACATTATAATTTGCCCGTTTTATTTTGCAGCAACAAAATCTGAACATACTTACATCTGTTGGAGATTAATTGTTAATTTGTTGCTTTTAAAGGGCATGTTAAAACTACTAATTTGTTTTTATCTCGAGAAGTTTAGAACATAAAATTTAAAAAATTTTTTTTAATCATATCTTCCATATGAGTTACAGTAGAACTTCCAGATTAGAACGATCCTAGATAAAATGCTGCTTTAGGGCGTGAGAATACAAAAATTAAACTAGATGTAGAATAGATGGTTAATTAGACAAAAAAAATTGGAAAAAGTTCTTCAACTTTGATCAATATTGTATCTATTAAGAATATATTTACTATAATCATATGATTACGTCATTAAACAACTCTTTAATCATATGCTGTAAAAGTTATACGTAAAAATATTAATAAGTTGTAACGCCTCCCCCCCTGTGGAGTTTTAGTTTATACTCTGTTCGCTATGGCACCAGCGTGACATCCCATCCCACCCTCGTATACACTCTTATTTTATTAATTTGATTATTTACTTGATTCCCCTTTTGATCGTCTTACTTTGTGAAGCGACAGGTAATACTTAATTAATTAATTGGCCTTTTTTGTGATCGTCTAGTTTTAGTGATAGGACCCCAAATTTGTTGTGTTATTGTAACCTTTTCAGGTACGTTTATAAAGTTTGGTATTACTCTGTTTTGTTTATAAGATTTAATTCGATTACCTACTTTTACCAATTAGTATGAACCTTAATGTGCACTGCACTGATATATGTTTTAAAGAATGATTAACATAAGCAACATTTGACTTTATATTTATTATGACTAATTTGCTTAGAATTCACTTTTGTACCTGAAAATAGAAATATTTCAAGGAAACTCAAATAACGTTTTAACAGCTTTTATGTCGGTAGGCAGACAACTGTCTACACGAAAAACATTACATTTATCTAGTTGAACCTGCAATGTAACAAAACCTTGGATGCAAGAGAAACTTCTCTTGTATGAAACACCCGAACGTCCTCTGCCAAATAAGCCAGACAGACGCAGATAACCATGCTTTACTGACTTCGCAGATACGATGTCGTAGTACAACAGACTCTAAACACAAATAACGCTGCCAATTAATATCCATTGGAACAACTGTCCAATTGTTGGTTAGGCTTGTCGAATACACCCCGCCGTCAAGACTTAAACCACGGTGAAACGAACTACGTCGTAGTGTTTTGTAAAGTGTTGGCAGACGTCAACTGCATCCGGGGCACGCGTACGTGGGTGGTGGTCATAAAATATTAAACGATGCCCACTGGCTGTTCACCACCGGACCTTCTGTCCAGATACACAGTCCCATGGTCAAGAGCTCAGAGGGTTGAATGAACCAGCATGTTGCGTTATCGACATCTGGCTGTACCGACCTAACAGCTGACCGCTCGAGTCCCTCATACAAGGTGTGAAATTTGATAAAGTTACATTGCAGATTCAGCTGAACCCTATTTATTATTTACATCATCTTATTCTTAAAACTGACCTAAACTGATGCGGAAAAATGAACGACAGTTTCAACTACTGATACCTGATCTTATCAGAGTTAATATTAAATGTCCCAATTATTAATGAAAAAGGTATTGAGAAATGCATTATAAAAGGTCTATCTGTAAATCATTTGGTACCACCGGTCAAATCCTATTAAACCCCAAGTATATACATAGAGTCGTACTTTGATTAACGTTGCCATTTCACTCATAGCAAAAGAAATTGGTTTAGTTGAATGAAATTTAGTGAGCTCGCGTACGGAGAGCATGACAACTCGGTATAAAAATTATTTAATGTCATCCTTACCAATTCGTGTACACACGGAGAGCTCCGCGGGATTTACTCCCCCAGGTTTTTGAGTAACTCCTGAGTTACTTGTCTCTATGGCGACGGCGGCGTCGGTGGTTATTGCATGCTAATGAAGCTCGGCTCCTGATGCTGGTGGATAGCTATAACTCCGAGACAGGGCCAGTCTCTTATTTTCCGATTCCGGAAAACCAAAGCGTGAAGCTTAGGGCTGTCAGAGAGTTAACCTGGAGTACAACTGTGCCACGGAGACCTGGACAATCTCTTCGTACCCTATTCCGTAGAACCAAAGCGTATAACTTAGGGTTGTCAGAGATGTGGCCACGACTCTACGCCGTCTGGCGTATTTATATAATTTTCCGTGAGGGAGTTCATTGTGCAAGGCTGTAAGCTTGACGGAGATAGCCAAACGCTAGTTCCCTAACTGTGATCTTCCAACGAAACTATAACACACGGTACTTAAAGTGAAAAGTGACATGATGACACTATCTTTATTAGCCTTCGACCCTATTCTTGGTAAAATCTCATCCAACCCTATGTGTTTACGTCGGTTTGTTTATTTTACCCGTTCTCGGCTAACGAACGCCTTGAGATTTTATACAGTTTTGTCAACGTTTTAAAATATTTAAATGAATACTCTGTGTTCTTTTACTTAGATGAATAATTTAGACTCTATAGTTTAAATACATTCGTTTTTCTACCAAAATTATACAAAATGGTTTAACCTTTTTTCTGTAATAATTAATTTGGAATTTAATGAGATAAATGCTTGGAAATAATTTAGTTTTATGGAAAAAATATAGGAAATTTATCCGCGATGAAGCATCCCAGGGCTGGGATGCTTCAAAATTTTTTTTTAAAACTGGCAGAAGCTGCTGCGCTGTACAGAAAATTGACGAAAACTGTATAAATATATCTTTTATTACATATCCATTGTCCAGTATCTATATGTGACACATATTTAGATATGTTTCATCTAAAATTTGGAAGTTGATATAAATGTGTTAAAGGATTCTTAACGGGTACAACCTTAAGAGCAAATTTTAATTTATTTATGCAGCGGAACATAGTTTCCAATTTATGCCGAGTTACAGAGTTTTGTGACAAAATGAATGTCTCCCTAAAATAAACTTACATTTTTAACAGAAAATGTGATTTATATCGGCATGTTCCAAATACAGCTGAAAATCCTTAGATTTTGGATATTTTACAAAAATTTTCTTAAATTCCCATTTGTGTGTAGAAATCCTTAGATCTAAGGAATAAATCCTTGACTTAGCAACACTGGTTTGAAATATAAATATAAACAAAATAATAACATAAACAATAAACAGTTTTCCGAGCGGTTTTCATTTGTCAATGACATGTCACAGTCAGAAGCGTAAAATGTAAGTTTGTCGAACAAATTTTATTATGAAATATTACTTATATGATATGACTATATGACAGACTTATTTGGTTTTAGTTTTTAAAATACCACAAATATACTATATTATTATAAACTACACTAGCTGCTGCTTTCGTTTGTCGTAATTTGCTTTAGTATGTACTAGGTAGTGGATATATATGCCATTTTTCAGAGCCGGCAGTTATTAAAACTATTCTGTTTTACAGAGCCTTCATATAATTTACTTAATTGATATATCGTTGATAAATGTATGCATTTATTTATATAGGTACCTGTAATATCCCACTGAACATGAAAAATCCAAAGGACATTTTGTGACATTTACCACAGTATAACCAGTAGATTATTTCAGCTACACATCATTCCTAAATCCACTGAGCGCTCTGGGACCTCGAATGCAGGTGGTTGCGTCAAAGTCGTAGTATTTTACGAGGATACCATGGGTGTACGAAGCAAATTTAGCGTTGTTGATTAATTAATAAAGTAAATAATTATTAGTTAAGAAACAGACCACGGGTTTTTAATGTTTGTGCAGCTAGGTGTGTATATTTCAGTTTTTAACATTTTATATGGTTAAAATATAAAATCTGTAGATTATCTAGATAAATGAAATAAAATACACAATAGGCATAATATTTTATTATTAATAATTGAATAATGAATGCTAAACATTTCTTAGGTTACCAAATAAAATAGCTAGGTATATAAAAAAAACAAATGAATTATGGATAATTCCAAATTATTAATTTTGTGTTTTGTTTGCCAGTTTTCAATTTCTATTAATAAATTTAAGACCGTAAGATATGTTCGTATTTTTTCTTAAAGCACTTATTTTCAATAATTTAGAAAAATCCCAGGCAAAACGGGTCTTTTTCACATGATATGGTGTGGAAGTAAAATATTATACTTTCAATTTACATTCTTAAAATTACTTTATTAATGGTTTTTGCTTTTGTAAAACAATAACTCCTATACTAAAATCAATAGACCACTGTAACAGTTTTTTCATGAGGAAATCTGAATAACACTTTCCGTAACTACTGCAATAAATAAATGTTTATTTTACATATTTATTATTTTGCTAATATACACTAACAAGGAATACTCAGGGAAATAAGGTAAAAAGGTCTGTGGAATGAGGCCGAACAAGCTGATTTTTGCAGACCTTCATTTTGATGTTCCAATGAAGCACAAAAAAATCTCATATGCCTACCCTTGTGCGTCTTGAGATATCGAAGGTCAAAGGTCAGAAAATCGTTTTTCCGAAAATCTCGCTTCAGTGCATTACGTCGTAAAACCCATAACAAAACTACGTAAAAAGTATCTCTACAAATTAATACATTTTTTCTACGACCGCCGTTTGAGAAACATCCCGATTTGACTTACTCGGCTCAATATTTACGAAAACTCCCGCCAATAGTATTTCAGAAAAGGAAAGCGTTTTCTGTTAACTATGTAGGCCAAAAAGAACTTGACAAATTTAAAACAAAACGACTACCTTAAATTTCCATTACCAATTTATCGGTCTTACCAAGTACAGATTTGGGGGGGGGGAAAAATCTACAACCCCAGGGATGGGTTGGGATTTAAAAAACGACATATTAAGCGAAAACTCACCTGCTCCAGACGAACTATTTAATACAATATTCTTAATTATAAAAGGGGGTGCCAGTAAAAAAACATTCTGCCTGTTCCAAGTTTTTCAGTGTCACGGACAGTCATGTCTGAACCCGTCAACAGAGTTGTAAAACATGAAGACTTCAGTGACCTTGAGCCTGAAGAGGTTTTGCCAACAGACATAGCCAACTTATAGAGCGTCTTTTTGTGTTGATCGAGGTGCTAGTGGAACCCGACGAAGACAGGAGGAAGGCAAAAAACAAAACTGTTGAAAAAGAATAATAATATTTATATAAATTTTATAAAAACAAATTTTTCGGCTTTGTAATGGGAATTTAATTTTCCATCTAACAGGTTAAGAAACGCTTTTATATTTATAGTTGTTATAGGATGGCGCTCCCGCTATCTAAACGGTTGGTCGTACGAAAAAAATGTATATACATTTAGGATATTTTACTTTGACGCATGAAGAAAAACGATGACCTTTGACCTTCGATATGTCAAGAGAAATATGAGATTTTTTTGTGCTTCATTAGAAATCCAAACCAGGTCTTAACAGATTCCGCCTCTTGTTCGGCCTCTTTCCGCAGGGAAATTTTTTTTTTTGGAGTTGAAAGTCTAGGGACATCAACATAAATTTACGGGTCTTTTTCTAATAAAAAAACTATATTTATAAAAATGTCCCTAGCTTTTCTGTAGGAGATGTGTGTAGTTTGTCCTTCCATACGTGTTAAGGATGAACGGGTGTTCTAACATAGGTATTTTACTATTGAAGTAAGAAACTGTAATGGAATGCATTAAAAATGCCCTTCTAACAATTTTTTTATTTGGGGCCCCTTTTTTAGGGGCCCCCTATTAAAGGGGGAAAAAAAAATAAAAAAAAATAAGTTGAGTTTTGTATATAAACATTTGCCTTAAATCAGTTTTTAAATAAAAGTGCGGAATTATTTTTGTACAGGTATGTAGTTACCTATCGATTATTGTATACCCATCCTGCATTGCAATATTTAAGTACAAATAACTTTAAAACGATAGCTTATATCGACATTTAGTAAGAGAACATTTTTTATTCAGTTTTTAACACTATCGTTTCTTTCTGCTATAAATGTGTAAAAAAAAGAAGATAAAAAGTTATGGCGAAAATTCACCCCCACCCCCTTTGTAATTACTCCAACAAATCATGATATGTAGATAAAAATTTAACAAAATATGTAACATTATAAAATTAATCATGGTCCAAATTAAATTTATGCAACGTCCCCTTTAAGGGATTGTAGCTCCCTTATGAACTGACTTAAGGCATATATACAAGACGCAACTTATTTTTTATAGTCCTATTACCCACTTGAAAGAAAGTATTTAAATATGGGACACCCTGTATATGCTTTAACTTTATTTAACACTTTCACCCTGTAAATGGCCTGCAAATAATAGAAACCCCAAGATACGATGTGTTAAAAAAGATAAAAAGACGCCTATATATTGCCCTACATAAATCTAATAACAACCCGTCGCCGCCTGGCTGAAATAATTAGTATTGAATTAAAAAATATGGATTTACAAAATGAAAGCACCAGTAATCATTTAAAACTGACTAAACTTTTTATAAATTGACTAATTTGTAGTTTGTCTACAACATACACACATTTTAAAATTTATTCTGTAAAATCTTTAAAAAGTATTCAAAATAGATGCAGAAGAGCATTCGTCTAATTGTAAATACAAAACAAAAGATTTTATTTTTTTTATTCTATTTCGTATTTTATTTATACTTTCAATTTATATTCTTAAAATTACTACATTAATGGTTCTTGTTTTTGCAAAACAATACCTAACTCCTATACTAAATTCAATATGTTTTATGCTTGCAATAATATAACAGTTTTTCACTGAGCTTTCGACATCACGAGGAAATGAATAAAACTTTTCATTACCACAATAACTTTTATTTGTACACCCTTTACATCAGCAAACCATTCCCCTTCTTTTCTTATCATTCCCCATTTTAAAATAAAATAAAATACATACAATTGCCATTCTAAACCAATTACGCGTAAAGCATTCACACCACGAGTTATTTTTTATTTCGCTGATAACATATCGCTGGTCTAGACGGTCACTACTACACTGATGCTTTTCATTTTAACGGGTCAATTTAACCGCTCTTGAAGATTCCCGGCGGCGAGGCCCTGCAATGAGGAGAAATAATCTACTGGTATACTGTGATATTACCTACAAGTAGTGATGGGTAGTTGACCGGTCACGATTTTTCCGTGACTGACCGGATCATCGTGACTAGTCAAGATGAGTCACAAAACTGGTAAACATGCCATTGGATGTATCATAATTTTCTCATCTAAATGGTGTATAATACTTGTATAATTGAGGCTTATGTTGAAGGAAATTATGCAAATTAGGATTTTTTGGCGTTTTATTTTTTCATGTCTGTCGTCTAAACTGAGTTTCCCTAAATATTTCTTCATCACAGATATTCTTGTTGCGCGCTAGTTTTGTTACAAATGTATTCAACGTAACACTTTTTGGAATTGCGCTATCTTTGGAAGTGAATAATTTCCTCACATTTTTGGGATATTTTTGGCAATTTTTACTGTGCATTTTGTCAGGCAAGTAGCATGCAGTGGCGGCTGGTGAAATTTAGGTCATATCTTGGTATTGAAGCATGGGATCCAAACGTTAATTTAAGGCATAACTATCAAAATCTAATGAAGTGTTGCAGAAAAAAAAATACGATTGGAATTTGCGAAAAAAGTTGAAAAAATTGTGTCTCACTTTCTACAGACGGAGGAAAGTAATCGACAGATTTCAAATTTCATAAAAAAATATTTTTTTTGTGTTTCCCTATGTAATTTTTTTGTTAAATAAAAAAAAAAAAATTTACTTAAAATTCCTTTATTAATGTGACCGGTTTCGTGAACAAGTAATTCTTCACATCCTGTGTCTGATGATTTCAAGTAATTATTTTTTCACTGAACCCGGTCACATTATAAAGGAATGTTTATGGAGAATTTTTCTATTTTTATGCCTTAAAATATCGCTTGAGTTCCATGCTCCAATACTAAGATATAACATAACTTAAATCTCACCAGCTACCACTAGTAGTATGGCTTTGATACCTCATTCCACAGAACCTTGCATTGTGCATATTTTTTAACACCAATTTTTTTTTTCAATGAAATCCCAAATGAGGGTTTCTTTGCCAACTTCTGGCATTTTTTAAACAAAAAAAAAATTCATGATAAAGGAAAAGAAAAATTCTCATAAAATTTTTATAATGAATTTTTTTTCTTTATATGAATAATATAGGATTTAAAAAGTCTACTGGTCACTCTTATTACTGATGATTAGGGCTGTCAATAATGTTCCGTGGGACAGTGGCGTACGCGAAATTAACTAATACGAGAAACAGTAAACTGTTACAATTTATAACAATGTATGTAAAACTTACTCTCTTAACTAGCTTGATAAACTAGCTTGCTTATCACAGACTGGAGAAGATGTGTAGCCATTTTGCAGCATCAGGTATGTTTCTATGGTTGTCTCCATGAGTGATGTTCGCTTTGGTGAAAATATATTCTTATATTTTGAAAACGACCGTTCGACATCTACTGATGTAATACATGCATACGTAAAATAGTCTTTGAACGCACATAACGGATCTGGGGCTGCACCGTCACATATTTGTCTTAATTTGGTAAAACCGGTGTCTTTATTTAACACACTTGTGAACTTTTCTTTAACGCGCTCATTTGTTGCGTCACCTATAGCGTGTAGCAGTAGATTTACTTCGTCCACTATTTGCAGTGACCCCGCTAACGACAACGCACTTTTTTCTAATTTTTTTATGCTTTCATATAATGGTTTATAGTTCTTCGCAATATTTTTTAAAGCTGTTTCAACGCAAATATCTTCAAATTTTGTCTGTCTTTCCTTAATAGCTGCAGCCTTATCTGGATTGAATTGTAGTACACTTTTATTTGTTGGAAATATTCAGCATAATAAAAAGCTGCCTGCAATCATGTTCCCCAACGTGTAAGAATCGGCTGTGGTGGTTCAGGAATACCGGGACACTTGCTATAAAATGCACGGAGACGTTTAGGAGATTTAAGAAACACTTTTTTGTACTTGCTATTAATGCATCCACCTCTGGAAAACCTTTTCGAATAGTTTCTGCCACAAGATGTAAAGCATGCACTTTACACGTAACATGTATAAACGTACAACCTTGTTCTTCCAAAGAACGGCCTACCGAATGCATTGTGGCGGGCGCCATCAGTCACAAACATCAACACTTGACTTTTTTGACAGTTCAAATTTTTCTAACGTCTCCAGCACCACCCTGGTAATTGTTTCGCTAGTATGCTGACTTAATCTTTTGCTAGCTAGTAACAGTGGAACTGTCGGTTTAAGAGGGTCCAGTACTCGTACTATAACATTTAAAATAGATTTTTGTTTCAATCTGTTGTCTCATCAACGGATAACCACAGCCGTGTATATTTTTTAATTCACATTACATCTTATTTACCATGTCTACGTGTACAGTTGGTAGATAGTTACATAACGTTGTACGACTTGGTAACTTCACCTGGGCATTGTATTTATTCCAGAACTCTCGAAATGGTTGTTTATGGAGTATGTGCAGCGGAACATCACAGGCAATCAGCAATCAAACATAAACTGTGTTGTCGAAGGCACGTCATTTTTTTTTATTTTAATGGTGTACATTATTTACGCAAAGTTCACAATCACGCTTATCCCAGCACATCAAATCTTTCTCGCACACTTTACAAATCATTTTAGTACCATCATAGAATAAATCCGGGAATTCACCTATGAATTTATTCACTTTGTCAGCAAATGGCCATTTTCTACCTCTGCGTACGTCTGCCATGCTTTATTATTAAATTAGTATTAACAATATAGTACAACAAATAAAATAAAAACACATAAACAATATGCAATACGCCCAAGTGACTTAACGTGTATACAACTCGAAAGCTAATAATAGATTGGACTGGAGAAAGAGTTTCGGGGTCAAGGTGAATGCCGGCGACCGTAAGTACATCTGTACTCTACGACCATGATACACAGAAATGATTTGCAGCTTTACTGATGATTTATTTCAATTTCTTTGTCTAGAAACAGGTGATTGACAGTTACACATCAATTGTCAAGTATTATGATTAAAATTTCAAGGGAAGTGGCAGGACATTTAAAATTTTGACGGTGTCCGTGATCACTTTGGACATGTTGCTATTTGACCGATCAACTTAATCGTAACCTGACCGGTCATGGTGACCGTGACTGAGTGACTGCCAACATTACCTACAAGTAACAAGAAGGATTTTTAACATCCTGCGTAAGTTAATAAAGTGTTTAATAAATGCATTCATTTTTAAACATTCTTTATAACATTATTAAAATACATTCTTAGTTTGTTTTCGAAATAACATTAGTAGAAACATCCTTATTATGTTAAGATAACTTACTTCAAGACACGTCCTTTTGCAATCATACTTAAAATGTTATATTCAAACAGTTCCTGGATGACGGGTGTAATATCACTAAAATTGTAAAAATAACGTAACAAGAACAGGTCTCAAAATAAGTCGCAGTTCAATAATATTGTTACGTTAATAGGAAATTTGGACACTAACATTTATTTCCTGTAAATGAGTCATGTGTTTTCTACTAAATAAATTATTTATACAAAATGTTTTTAAAACATTGTATATAAATAACATCGCTGCTAGAAATTGAGAATGTACTGTACTGCGATACAAATTTATTTACACAGTACAGATTTGTTTGTGTTTATGCATGCCGTTTATGGAGCTTATATACTGTACTTTTATGGTGTTACTATATTACTAGCGTCTACGTTTAGATCACTGCATTTTCTCCTGCCCCACCGTTCATGCACGAGAGTGCGACATTATTATGAGTGCAGTATAACAAAGATAGTGATTTTTACTCTTTGATAATGATATAAAGAATAAAGATAGATAATATATACCTAAAAGTGAAAAAAAAATCAACAAAAATATACCGTGAGTTGGATTCGAACCATGATCGGCCGTGGAGCATATCCACTATGCTGTATCGGCTAAAAGCTCACCTAGTATACGCTTTACTTTCAGTCTTTGATTGCCACAAGGAGACTCAACCTAGTACCTCAGCCCTTCCCGTTTACGTACTACTTTCACATTATTTCAGGTCGCAACAAGGGGATGCGGGTTTCCCTTTTTTTTTTGGTTAACGGGGAAAAGGGGGAAAAAAGAGATTATCGGATCTAATAAATTAGCGATAACTCGAAACTTTTGCGAATTATTGAATAGTACAAGGAACACAGTGCAATTATCAATGAAAGACTGACAGTACATGTTGTAAGACTAATCAATTTCAAATTACATGTTATTCCAGTAATCAAATCAATAATCATGAAGGCACAAAACACAGCCCGTTTTTAATTTTGTTGAATACACAATGGTGGGTTCATGTAAGTTAAAATAGCGCTCTTCATCTGAAAATGTTCATTTGAATTCATGGTACTATTTATACGTCCTGAGGGTCGGTGCTGACCATACGTTCCATGTGAAACGGCACTAATAAATTAGCGATAACTCGAAAACGGTTATTGTAGGACAAGAATAAAATTTGTTTTTAAATAATATGAAAGATGACACTGTTGTAAATAATCAATTTCAAATTACATACTATTGTAAAATCAATAATATGAAAGGTTTTTAGTTGTGAATACACGGTGGTTCATGTTAAAATGAAAACATATTTAGGCCCTTTGATGTTGCAGTTTATATCGTTGCTTATTTTTCAATTTTACTTGCAAATATTGCCCACAGCCTTCTTTACGTCCTAGAAGGCTGTGTATTTCCCAATCTTTTTCTAGAAAATTATTCATAAAATACGGTATATGTGTTTTTGACAAATCAGATTTGTTTGTAATTTTTCTAATTATATTAGAACTTTAATTGTTTTTGTTTGGTATTGCTTATTTAATTTAAATTTAACGCACCGCTTCGCATATCTTGTACTCAGTTCTTGTACACATTTTGTTAAGTTTTAGTTTTCAATAAACGAGTAAAATACAGTCCACTCTTTTTAGTTACTCCACATATGAGAAAATACAGAGACACACTCAACAGTTTTAATACTGCAGTTTTTGATACGAATTTGTTGCTTATGTAGCAAATTGTACACTCTATTAATAAGGCTCAGTCGGTTAAGCGTCAGGCTACCGAAGATCCACGGTTCGAATGCAATGATACTAATCCCTATAGCTAAACTAAACCGATATATTCTGTATCCCTACCACCAGGAGCATCCATGTGTACACAGTAAGTTGTAATAAAATAAATAACTAACTCCCGATATTATCAACATTTTAAAGGGACCTTTAACTTAAAGGGAGTTTTAGTGAGAAGAAAATATATTACCAGCAATTCCAGTAAAACTTAAAACAATATATAAGTACTGTAACGCCCCCCACCCTCTATTATTTTATTGTTTATTGTTGTGTCGAGTATTTATTCTCGTAGATACTATGGTTTTATTAATTTGCATATTTACTTGATTCCCCTTTTTATAAGTCGCATCTGTTGTGAAGCGACAGGTAATACTTGCTTAAATAATAATTGGCCTTTTTCGTGATCGTCTAGTTTTAGTGGTAGGACCCCAAATTTGTTGTATGATTGTAACCTTTTCAGATACGTTTATAAAGTTTGGTATTACCTTGTTTCGTTTATGAGATTTCATTTGCTTTAATTTGATTACCTACAATTATTATGAACCTTAATTGCACTGCACTGATATATGTTTGAAAGAATGATTAATTAATATAAGTAAGATTTGACTTTAAATTTACTATTAATGATTTACGATTCACTTTTGTACCTGCAAGTGGAAATAATTCAAGGAAACCCAACTAACGTTTTTACACCTTTTATTTCTGGGCTTAGACAACTGTCTATGAGAAATATTACAGAACATGACATGAACAAAACCTTGTTACATGTACAGAAACTTCCGCTTTGTAGTTTATGTGGCATATGTAGAACCCTACATATGACAGACAAATGTCCACAAGAAATACATTGATATTTAGCTATTTGAACCTGCAATGCAACCAAACCTGGTTACATGCGCGGAAACTTCCGCTTCGTATTTTAAATAACATATGTAGAGCCCTACATATGGGTGCAAGAAAGACTTCCCTTGTATGAACTACCAGAACGTCCTCTGTCACGTAAGACGGACAGACGCAGATAACCATGCTTTACTTTAACTCGCAGACTCGTTGCTACAGTACAACAGTACAAAAAAGACAACAAAAACTGTCAATTAATATTCATTGGGACAACTGTCCATTTGTTTGTGGGCTTGCCGAATACACCCCGCCTTCATGGCTTAAACCAAGGTGAAACAAACTACCCTGTAGAGTTTGTTAAAGTGGTTGGCAGACGTCACTCGTACCTAAGGCACGCGTACGGTAGCTGTGGTCATAAAACATTAAATGATACCCACTGAGTACCCAACACTGGACCCCTTGTAGAAAGACGAGGTCCAGGTTAACGCCTCAGTGGGTTGGATGAACTACATGTTGTGTTATCTACACCTGTCCATGCCAAGCTGACAGCTAATCGCTCGGGATCTTCTTACAAGGAGTGAAATTTAATAACGTGACCTACGTTGCAAATTCAATTGGACCCTATGTATTATTTACATTATCTTATTCTTCAAACTGAACCTAAACTGATGCGGGCAAATGCACGACAGTTACTGATACCTCAGAGTTATTGTACTAATTATTGATAAAAACATATATTGAGAAATGCATTACAAAAGAAAACAGGCTTCTCTGTAAATCATTTGGTACCACCAGCCAAATATTATTAAGAACTGCGAACCCCAAGCATATAGAGTCGTACTTTGGGTTAACGTCGCCATTTCACTCGTAACAAAAGAAGTTGATTGCTTAAATGAAATTTAGTGAGTTCGCGTATGACGAGAATGGCAATGCGGTATAACAATTATTTAAAAGCTATCCTTACCAACTTGTGTACACACGGAGAGTTCCACGGGACCTACTCCCCCGAGTTCTTGAGTAACCCCTGAGTTACTCGTCTCCATGTCGACGGCGGCGTCGTCGGTGCACACGCCCTAGTATAAGGCAGTGTACAGGTACTCGGTCACAGAGACCAGGCCACAGAGGTTTCTGCACAAAAATGGGTGGATCGTTCATTAAGCGGGGCTCTCTGTCCTTAACGGCGGTTATTGAAAACCGGAGTCGTGGTTTCTCTCTGACTTCCAGGCTCCGAGGAACCAGCGTAACACTAAGGTCGCCAAAGAGCTACCCACGACAGTGACGGCGGCTATAAAAAGCCGGGAGAGTGGTCTATCTTCGACTTCCAGGCCCCAGAAGGGCCAGCGTACCACTAGGGTTGCCAAAGATGTGACCATGATCGTACGCCGTCTCGTGTATTTATATGATTTCCCGAGTGAGTTCGTTGTCAAGCCTGCAAGCTTGACGAAGATAGCGAAACGCTAACTTGTGTTCTTTCAACGAAAATATAACTCACGGTACTTACAGTGAGAAGTGACATAATGAATATCTTTATTAGCTTTTGACCCTATTCTTAGTAAATCTCTTACAACCCTACGTGTTTACGTCGGTTTGTTTATGTTATCGGCATTGCAATGCATGTATCTCCCACTAAATAGTTTACTTATAAAACATTTTATGGAAATAGATGAACTCCCTGCTAGTTATTACAAAAAATAAAATGTGCTCAGACCAGAGACAAGGAATAATCTTTGGCTCAGACAGACCGAATACGTCTAGACTGATTTGATTACTATCAAGTACATTCAATGTTGGCTTTGGTAAGGTGTGGTGAAGGATTATGTCATGTGTCTCGTCTTTTCATTTGAGGCATCATTTTTCGAAAGATTTCAACAGTAAAACAGTGGGCCCAATGCGAGCTCCCGTGTATCTGTGATATGAATACTTATCCAGGTTAAGCACCACTAACTCTACTTATAACATTATTTTTATATTTTTTGAGGTCGTCGATGTCTAGCCTTGGTAGCGAAAATAGGCGCCGCGGATTAGTTTAATTTATGAATCCTCAGCTTTTCACAAACGTACAATCCACGAATGAAATAATACAAGTTGTCTGTATTAATTTGTACATATAAAATATTTTAATAGCGTTTCTTTTAACAGATTGGCGGCAAAAGTACGGTACGCTATTGAGCACTGATGAAGTTTATGCGCAATAAACGAAACGTGGGCAAAATAAAATTTTGATTTCACCTATCGTCTCGTTGTCGACAATTTGTTAGAAAATTAATTTCACAAGGACGATTTTCACAATTTCATTATAATTTTAAGCAATATACTATACAGGGTGTCAATGGAACTTGTAAAATTCTGCCATTTGCTCGTCTTTTAAGTTAGAATTTTGAAATTTGGAGGGCTCTATTTACATAACATTACTTACATTTTGACTTTTCATCTCAAATCACTTCTGGTTTAGCCGGAAGTTGTCACAACTTTGATATTTCAAATGGAACACTATAATTTTTTTCACATCACCAGATTCTACTTAAAATTCTCTTTTCAATGATACATCATATATCTAATTTTATTTTAAAATAACCTCAACACAGGCAATAATTGCAAAAATTGATGTGGCTGTGATTTCATGTTTTTTTTTATTTTCACGAAGTATAAACCATGGTATCTACGAAACAATTGAAAATCTTTCTACTGGCAGCATTACTGGGGAAAGCAAATGGCAGACTGTTTCCACATTCTTTTGACACCCTGTATACTGCACTCATAATATGTACAGCCTCCTGCAAATGCGTTATAGTGTTCAAATATTATCATCTTCATTTAACATTAAATTTATTAAGTACACATTTAATTGCTTATTCTCAGTCCAATGAATGTGAGATTACATCAACGATCTAAAATTAATGTGTCACAGTGTACACAGCCCTGTAGCTAAGGGGGTGCCAAGGGGTGCCGAGTACCTCCTTAAAAACTTTGAGCACCTTATGGAGAGTGGACTTTATTAGAAGACCCGAGAAAACTTTAGTTAGTATTTTTTACTTATTTGCAATAATTAAAATACGCTGTTATGAAAAGTACCTCAGATACTTTGGAAAATTTCCAGTTTGTTCGAATAAATAACAGAAACGTCCAGAATCTACATCTACTGCGCCACTTCGGTGCGAGACTACAGGTGAGTTCTCACAACGACTTTTTGCGTATCGTGTCATCTGCCTCTGATTGGACATTTGACGTAAAGAAGTTGAAAATAATCAACTTCTTGGAGCGAGTCACCAATCGAGACCAAGCAACACGAGACGCAGGAAGCAATAAGTCGTTGTGAGAACTCACCTAAAGATGACTTTTCCAATTTGCTTTGCACTATTGCACTATTTGTTTAGATTATACGCATACGCTCTCGTTCTCCCCACCAGTTACATATATAATATGGTTGAAGATGAAATGGATTTGAATAAAATGAAATATTTGGAATCGTCATTAGGAATAAAACTTCTATCAGTAGAAGAAATAAAAATTGTCAAGCAATTTATAGAAAACACAACAAAAGGTGAAGTAAAAACTACAAGGAAGAGGAAAAAATCGACTGATATTATTCCAAGAAATATATAATCAACGATTGGCATTTGAGGATACTTATAATTAATCTCTTGGCTACAGCTAAGACTTTCTTGCAGCACTGCAGTGTGCGAATCCAACTTTTCAACGCGGACTCAAATAAATCGCTTCCAATAAATGGGCATGTGCCATCAAAGAATGGCAATCCTGATTTTTTTACGTTTGAGGAAGGGACACAAAATATTGACAGATGTATTTTTCAGAAAATTTAACAGCAGGCACAACAGGAAATTGCAACATTATTGATTAATATTAATATTAATATTAATTCATACTATATTTTACGTTTTTTACGAATTCTTCTGTTAATTTTTCATATATTATAATCTTTGTTTTTGCTGGTTTCTAATAATAAGTAGATATGTTATAATAAATATTATAAAGACTATATTCTAAATTTTGGTGAAAAAAAATTATTTAACCAGAGCACCCCCTAAAATTTAGTTCTGGCTATAGGCTTGAGTGCACATTGGGGTGGTTTTTTCCTTATGGCAAAAAAATTCTAAAAGGGTTAAAGTGAATAAGTTACTTAGAAAAATAACACAGAGTTTAGCAATTTCGACAAAATTTCGAGAAACAATTCTTAATTTCATGTTATCTACCTAAATTTTCCGTTTGTACCTTATAAAATGACTCGCCCTGTATTGTGAATTTTTATTGACAATGTGTAAAATATATTTAAAAGTTGTTTAATAACAAATATTGAATAAAATAAACGATTTATAAATAAATTTTAGTTACATTTATATTTTTCCCATTATTTAATTTGCTTGAGCCAATTCGATGTTTTTCAAGTTTTTGACCACCCAGTATATTTTCCTGGACAATAATCTGATATTCAAATTTTTATGAAGAATTAATTTGTTTTCGCAAAATCAATAATAAGGACGTTTACACATATCGTCAACCCCGTCAACCCCATCACGGACAAATTGTATAAATAAACTAGCATTGATATTTATTTTACACACACTGTCTCTCTCCTAGAGAGTGGAGACTTTTTAGACAATATCCTTTTTTAAAGTTGTTATACAATATCAATAAATCGGTTGATGGTGTTATAATTTTGTTCGAAGTATTGAATGACTTTATGGTCATATAATTCTTTATCTGGTATAATATACAGGGAAAATAATTCTACATTAATTTTCAAGTTCTAGAACGTTTGAAGGTATTTACTGATTATTGGGATATATTTTCCTTTCACTTACCCCAAAAACTGAGAAATATCATTAGAGTGACGTTTGCTAGACAAACGATAACTAGAGATACGCCTTTTAAAAGCGATCTGCAATTTTTCTACTCCATCTTCCAAAATATCCTAAGGGGATGGGGAGAGGATGTGGGAAGGTGATGTATGTATTTAAATAAAAGAATTGCATTCTGAATTTTCAATGACTTTTTTTGTTAAATTTAATAAAAACCGCATATGGTTGTGACCCCTAAATATAGTCTGTACAAAGCAAAAGAAAATCGATAGGTTTAAACGGACTGTAGGGAAAAATTCGATTATTTCTAAATGCAATAAAACGAAGAAGTACCCAAAAGAAATAATAACCACAACTTATCAATTTTCTTCTGCCTCCAGCTCCCTCAGTGACGTCACTGGAATATACAGGGGGTATTTTCGGGCACATCATTAACTTAAAATGCAATAAATATGCCGTCAATAGACGACAATCTTAACAGCGAGGTTTACGAGACGAGACAAATTTTCGAATTGATTCTTGCCATTAATTGAACCAAAATCAATTATCCCTTTCTTCCGGAGATGCACAGTTGCAGCTATTAAATGTTTTTGGGCGACTTATGTAGAGCGAAAATTTAAAAGTTGAATAGCAGACCAAATTGAATAATAATAATTGCTACCAAATCAATAACAAAAAATTATTAATTTAAACTAAATCTAAATTATGTTAAACCTGATTAAATTTAAAACTATAACTAAACAAGTCTGAATGATCCAAAATTTGGCATGAATTTTCTATTTTACATATGGAACAAGATCAGCCGTTAGGGGAAAATAATTTGTAACTTACTTGGTGAAATATACGACGCATTGCTAAGCATTTATGAAAACCAGGACATCGATATCTCAATAAGAGACGAAGCCTCGAGTTTGCTAAGTTGCATTAAACAATTTAAATTTTTATGGTCAATAGTCATATGGTATAAAATTTTAAACTGTATTAATCCCATAAGCAAGCTTATACAAATAAAAGATTTTGATTTGAAAAAGCATTTGACCTTCTAGAAAACTGCAAAAATTTCTTTGAAATTATTGTTGACGCAAGAGAATTGGCTGATGAAATTAACATTAACATTGAAGCCAATTTTGAATCAACAACGCCGTGACACCGCGTAAGAAGAAAAAAGGCCAACTTTTCATATGAGGCAAAGGACGAACCAATCGAAGATCCCAAAGAAAAATACAAAATAGAACTTTTCTTCTATACTATTGATCAAGCATTAAACGCACTAGACTGTCGATTTGAACAACCGAATCACCGCAATAACCATTTCAATCTCTATATAATATATATGATTTGAAAACCATACCTAAAGAGACTGATAAAGATTTTTAAAGATTTGGAAAATATTTTGTCTGATGGTGAAACAGCTGACATTAACGGTCTAGAATTAGTAGAGGAAATTTCTGCAGTTTGTACACTTTTGGGCAAAAAAGAAAGTCCAAGTGATGTTCTTAAAATAATAACAGTGCTAAATTTTGCTCCAAATCTTAGTATTGCCTTAAGAATACTATTGACTAATATAATGGCCATTAGATTACGAAATCTACTAGTTCCTTTCATTTTATTTTATCTTTTATCTACCAGTGCGTTTTTATATTTTTTTTTAGTGTATAATTTAGTTTATGTCCATATTGTACCTTTTACATATAATATTGCTTTTAATTGATGTTTTTTGGTTTGTTTAATGTTAACATTAATGTTAATGTTTCATACTTATTTTTTTCTTTAAAAGACCAAAAATCTTTTTAATTTTAATATTATATCATTTATTTCTTGTCTATTCTTAACATGTTTGACGTGCCAAATGTACAAATTTTGTATCTAATTGGTAAATAAATCTATCTATCTATCTATTCCAATATCAGTAGCAAGTGGAGAAGGAAGTTTTTCCAAATTAAAATTAATCAAAACCTTTTTACCCTCAACTACTACGCAAAATCGACTAAACGGCTTGGCCATTTTAGCAATTGAACATGAAATTGCAGATCAAATAAACTTAAAAGAGGTAATAAAAAAATGTGCATAATTAAAAGTAGGGGAAAAAATATTCTTCTGTTCTTTTGTTTTCTGTTTAGGTTTTAGGTATAAGTGAGAAAAAGTCTAAATCGTAATAGCGGTAAAGTTGCACCCTGTATGTTTAAAACTAAGTAAATATTTTTAAAATGTAACCACTAGGTATCTATCGGTACTGCAACTCTATTTTATTTTAATTTATACTGTTTTGTACCAAATGTTAAATTTTAATGCTTGTTTCTTTTTAAATATACGTTTTTATTGCAAATTAAAACCATCTTTTATTAAGAAAAAATAACTTTAAAAGGGGCGGCAATTTGTTTTTTGTCCGGAGCTGCGTAAACGCCAGAGTGGTCCCTGTTATTATTGCTAATAAATACCTTCCTGGACAAGAACTTCTTGAATAATATGCAGTTATGGTGCATAGGTTATCATTCCATGGCTTCCAAAACGCACACAATAACGTTATTAATAAGGGAAATAACGTTAACTCGTAACATGTTAGTTGAAATTTAACTGCGGTATTTTGTTACGTATGTCATTAAAACCAAATAATTATCGATAAGAACATCTTCGTTTCGTTCTTTATGTTTATTTTTATCTCGATTTTTATCAACATATTGGTTTATAGATAATATCTGTAAAATAAAAAGTACAAATACATATGTCCTAGATCAGAATGTTATCGCCATAAATGGGGATCCGCAAAGGGTTTACTGGTTAGCCACAATGTTATATTCAACCCAAAATCAAATCATACAAATTGCAATGGCACAGTTCTTGCGAGTTCATTTACCTGTTTAGAATGTTGTATTGGTAATATCAGTTTTTCTTATCATATATTTCATAGAGCGTTGCCACTCATCCCTTTGTCGTTAAACCAATACATACCTCTATGGAATATTCATAGAGTCTGGTATTCTTAAAAAGTATTTATACGAGCTTAACGATCGAGCCCTGCGTGAATAGTGTTAGCTGAATAATAAATGTATTTCCGCTGATTTTTATAATTTTTGTTAATACTTTAATAGTATTGTCTCCATCAGAAGTGGTTAAGTGAACTGTAGTATCCGTGAGAGTGATATTGTTTATTAAAAATGCCTAAATCCTCAAACAGATGCAGACCAAACCGCCATTGTCGTCCGCAAGCAGTTCTAGAAGCACGGCTTCACCGTGTGCAACATCATCAAATGATTTGGATAAAAGCCGTTATCGTTCAAGGGTACCGTATCGTCCCCCAGTAAAAGAGCTACTAGCCAAAACACTACCCTGACTAAAAACAATGAATGGTGACAAAGAGTTACCCATTGCTGTCCCTTCATGTTGTTCGAAGAAACTATCATTGAATCGAAAGCAATTTTGTTTCATGTAATGTTTAGTGCCAGTCTCTTCATGAACAGAATCGAAACAGAAGCAATAGAAGAATTGGAGTATTTTGCCAAAATGCAAAAATAAGTTAGAATTTGACATATACAGAAAAGATACCAGTACCTTAAGATACATCTCAAAGGACTCTCACCATTGTGCTCATCACAAAATGGCGAGTTTTAATTTTCTAGTTCATGGTCTATTAAGCTTCCCTTAATCAGGTGAGGTTTGAAAAAGAAACGGCATTAATTAAGGACATAGCTGTTTGTAATGGATATTCTGTAAGTTTAGTTGCTAAAATAATTAGGAAACGTAAATTTGGAGACCTCGAAAATCTATCTTTCCAATGAAAGAGAAAATCCAAAATTTGTATCGATTCCATACGATCTTCCACTCGTGGTATTGGTAATATTTTTAAAAATATAGGTATAACACTGGTTCATTCATTGGGAAATAAACTACGATAGCTTTTAGGGGATTTACGAAATTAGCTGTAAGGACCGCAATCAAAAGCATGTTGGACAAATTAGACGATCAATTCAAACTAAATTCAAGGAGCATATAGCTTATCTCTAATATGGTAGAACAGATAAGTCTCTATTATCACTGATCGTAGACCATCATCATATGACTTTGATATCAAGTGTTTCACTAGAATAAATAAATTACGCGTCAATTTTACTAATACTGGTAAAGTTTTGTTAATTGTTGGTGCCATAATTAATTATAAATTTTTTCTTATAATATTTTCTTAACCGCCTCTCAAGTCACCGAAGTAACTTCCAGAAAATCCTAGAATTTTGAAACGACCATAAGGGAAAAATTTTAATTTACGAGTAGCAAGCAGTTTCTTTTCGTGTCAAAAATATTGCTGGTCTTGGAGAAAACATAATACACTAGAATACACTATTCATCGACTATTTTGCCATTAATCCGGTCTCTCAAAGCCGACTAATTCGGTAGGTATCTAGCTTTTCAAAAAATTGCTACCCATTACCTACCTATATCTCTAGTTAATAATATCCGTATTTTTGCGGTATTAGTGATGATATATTAAAATAATTTTTTGCTTCCGATTAGACAGAAATAACATCATATTTGCTTATTTCTTCACAAATCAAATAAAAGTTTTCAATTTCATATAGAATAACAATTTGTTATATGTATGTATTTTATTAGAACTTCATTTGTTTTTGTTGTTTGTGACGAACATTAACGTATAGGGCAAATTTTAACCATGAAGTAGAGAGCTGGAATGTTTAACATTATCATTACTGCAACTTGCTATCTCGGTCAGTCCCAATTTGCTCACTAAGACGGAAGGGAGAAATATGTGCCTGGCACTAGTATGATCGTTCATCAGTAAGATTTATTAATTATGTTTTGTGCAAACACGAAGTTTTCGTTTGCCACACATTTGTAGCACGCATTGCACGATGTGAATTGACAGACAGTTGCTGCGAAACTGATTCGGTAGTCGTAAGGTTTAAGGAGGGAAGCGATGGGATTGGAGGAATTGATTAAGTTACCAATTGGCCAATACTGCGCGGTAACAAAACAAAATGAACCTGTAATATATTTAAATTTAACCGCGCATTATTGCCACTTATTCTGGCAAACAATAAAAGATTATGGAAACAAACAAAAGAATAGCGGGCAGCGAACATGCCGCCCACCAAAATACGAAGTGTTTTCCGGAATTAGCTTGATTGTGGTAAAGGACATAGCTTGACCACAGGTCTTTTTACAGTGTCTTGTTGAGTTTTTAAAGTTACAACACGAGTTACTCCATCTAAACCAGGATGAAGTTCCCTCACGCGACACAGATGCCAGTGCAGTGGAGATGACAACCCATCCTTAATTAATACAAAAGAGCCATTTAACTGGTGTAAGCGGAATGATGGCACATCTCCAATTGGAGGTTGTAACGTGTGTGGGTTAACGCGAAAGCATTTATGACAATGAGATAAATATTTTTTAATAGCCCGATAAGGCGACAAAATCCAAAAATTTTGTAGAATCAGATAGTGAAGAGCCCTAAATCCCGGATGGAGATGTCTCCGATATGTATCGTCAATGATAAGATTAGTTAAACTATGTTTTTGAGGCAATAATGCAGAAAATTTTTGTTCAGAAGGTAGCTTGGAATGTCTAAGGCGACCGCCCAGTCTGAGAATCCCCTGTTCATCAATGAACAAGTTTAACTTACATAATGACATTGAGCTTAATTTATTAGATTTCAATTTAATAATTTCTGATTCAAAGACTTGTGCCTGAACCAATTTTACTAATTTTAACAGTGTGTTATGAGCTTCAAGTGTATCGATTGCATCAATATTACGATTAAACCCATGCAAAACGAAAAATGATTGCAGTAACGTTAATAAGAGTTCGTAATGAAGAAAACAGAGTCAGTAATTCATTTAATAAAGAGTAATTAACATGCATCATGAATGCTTGTGCGACTTTCTCTTCTTCGCATGATGAATCAGAGACAATATAGCAATCAGCATCCGAAAAAGGCCACTGGGATTGCTGCAATAGCAACCACGGGGGGTCTGACCACCAAAGTGGATGATCAACAAGTTGCGATTGCAACCACCGGCGGGATGCACAATTCGCCGGATTGTTCTAGGATTGAGTATGATGCCAGCTACTCGGAGCAACCCGTTCCTGTATATATGCGACACGGTTCGCTACATACATTTTCCAACGATGAGGAAGGGAACGGATTCACTACAGCACAATTAATGAATCAGTCCACGCAAAAATCTCAGTAATGCGTAAATAACTAAAATAGATGTTTATCGCTAAACGAAGTAGCTTCGATAAGAGTACTGCACCACACAATTCTAGTCGAGGAATGGTTAGCTTATTTGACGCTGGCGGCACTACTTTCGACTTTGTTGCCTCTTAATGGTGATGGTGGTGATTTGAGATTTCGGCAATTTGGGCCTTAAAGCATAACCATGAAGTTAAAATCTGTGGAGGTGGACACTCGTCCCAACCAATTCTTGAACGCCAAAGTAACTGAAGCAAATGTTTTACATAAAATGTGATAGATGTTAAAAAACCAATTGGATCAAACACACGAGCTAGCTCATAAAGCATTCCTCGTTTTGTGCATGGACAATCAAATGGAACACAATGATACGTAAAAAATATCAGTAGATGGTGTCCATTGAAGACCTAAGACCTTCAGTGTCAGTAATGGATCTGCGTCAAAGGAGAAGGGAGATTGACAGTGCTCAGTAGGGAGCGTTTCTAAAAAAGCGGACCACTTACGAAGTGGGAAACCTCCAGACTTTAGCAACTGAATTGGCTCACTTTGTAATTTGCAAGTATAAGGTAATGAATCACAACCGGTGATGTTATCATCCACGTATATGTCACTCTGCAACACCGCCGAGGCTAAAGGAAAGGTTATTTGCCCGTCGAGAGCAAGTTGCTACATAGTTCGCAACGCCAAAAAGGGTGAGGATGTCACACCATAAGTTACAGTCTTCAGCCTATATTCTGTCAGGGGTTCATTTGGATTGAGTCGCCAAACGATTGATTGATAATCCCAATATTCTGGAGCTATTTGTACCTGCCGATACATCTGCTTGATGTCAGCAAAAAAAGCAATTGCATGAAGACAAAATCTAACAATAAGTAAGATGTCAACAATGTTGTGTTCTAATTTGGGGCCCACAAGTAAAGCGTCATCGTTTAATGATTTGTTATTCGCAGCCTTTGCGGATTCCCATAAGTTCTCCTGAAATTTTCATATTTTTTGCTTATTCAATTTTCCCTTTTAAAAGATGTAATTAATAATTTAAATTTACTGTCTGGGTAAAATATTTGTGAATAAAATTTTTTTTATTAGCTAATCTATTCATTTATATGTTCCTTTTCGTAGGTTAATGTTTTTTTTAGTTACGAATTTTTTTTACTTTTGGTCATGGAAATTTATGGATTTGAATTGTGAAGGGTTGGTAAAATAATTCCGCGAACCAACCTCATAATGCAAGTTCATGTTCATGTTGTTATAAATTACAAGGTTGATACTCTGTTAATTATTGCTACTCTCATGTGTACAAGATTACTAGTATCTAAAAATAACACCACATGAAAGGTTAATGTTCTGAAGATAGTCGTGTAAAAAAAGCGAATAAAAATCTTTCTTGATAAGAAAGACGACAAATGATAAAAAAACACTTTTCTGTCAAAAAAAGAAATAATGAGACGTGAAATATTGTATTTTTTTGTCCTGAAAAATACACAATTTTATGTGTTCGTATTATTTGTACCTATTTGAAATGTTTCAAGTATACTATTTTACAATGTAAATTTCGCACTATATTATGTAAAATACATATTATATGTACGAGGTGGACTAAATTCAATAGAATTTGTGGTTTTTGGCAGTGGCGTGCCGTGCCTCTTGGGGCGGAGGGACACAGCATTCTTGGGGCTGCAAATTGTAATGAAAGTGCATTCAAATTAAGCATGATATTAATTTTTTTATTTCTTGTAAATTTTCTGTGTATCGTTGAAACGTTAAACGCTTGCGCCCCTCCCTAGCTCCTACCTGGGCACGACATTGGTTTTTGGGTATGAGAAGTCACCTTATTACAAAACCAATAGCACATCGAAAACCTACTTTGTCAAAGCAAATTCAACAGCTCAATGAAATTTTATCTATTTAGAGATTTTATCATTTTTTTTTCTTGTAATTGTTCAAAGATTTTTTATTCTTTTTTAGTATAAAATTTCAAGAGGCTAATTCAGATCCTCATGAAAAACTACATAGGGCAAAACATATTTTAAAAAACTTTTATCCTAAACCAGCTACAAGGAAATTTAAAAATCAGTCCTAACGGAAAAAAATTGAAAACGAAAACAAATATAGCTAAAATTAAATTTTGCTGTTTAATTTGTCAAAATAGTAGGCCACTGTATTGCTTGCTTCTGTTGTAGGATCACTCTTTATATCTGAAATTGCCAAATCACATTTGGTTCACCCTGTCTAGTCCGTTCACTGATTCTCAAAAGTTATATAAACACTGAACAGACAAGTTGTATAAACGGCATGTGGTTAGAACTTTTCCTTTCGGTGTGTAATGATAAATTTACGATTTTCCACCTTGTATATTCTTGTTATAGCACATGAAAGTAACACATCGACTCGGTGTGCAATGGAGCATCCTCTCACTCAGACGACTCGGATTCACGTCGGGGCCGAATCAAGTCGATGAGGTATACTGAATTAGCGCACCTGCTCGACTCACTATATTTTGAAACGATACAGAACTGTGGGTTCCATATACATATCTGCGACATGTGCACGTTAAAGATTCCTTCCTTACGACAAAGTGAACCAGTATTTACAAAACTAGTGATAAGAGATTAAAAAATATATATTTAGTTTGGATAAATAAGAGTACAAATCAGATTAGGTGATGTAAAAGCTATAAAATAATAATCCAAGATATTAAAAGTACGTATGCCTGTTTGGAATTGAAAACTGGTTATAATATTTATTTGATAAAATTATATAATTGTACCTATTTAATAAATTTAAGCCCTTAAACTTCCAGCTTAGAGGTTATTGCTTTAGTATCATAGTAATTTATTTAAACTATATTTTTGGATTATTTTAGTTTTGGAAAATATAAGATTTTTTCTTTTAACGTTTACAGTTTACCAAAACATGTTTGATACTTGTTTATACGGACCTAGACATATTTGTTTTGTGATAACTCTGCATCCGCTAAACCAGTATAGCAGAAAAACTAATAAGAGGTATAATTTTAAAAAACTGGTAACTGCGTTCTGTTCTTCCTAAGATATGCACGTACAACATTTTGATCACATGCATACTTACAGTTGTATTCATTAAAAAACGTACAAGTATTAGAATGAGAAGCGGGCTTTATCATATTTGTGTAATACTGGCCGATATAACTGATTGTTTATTGGAGGTTATCACATGAAACCTGTTTGTTAAAAATTAGTGTGATTGGTCGAATACCTACAAATTTCCTGTAGCGTGATTGATTACAACAATAAACTGTTTGCACACGTTCGTGTCGCAAAAATATGCGTAAAATCTGTTACATGTGAAACCTATGAGTCCTATGACATATGAAAAGCCGGTTTTACACAAACATGACAAATCTCGCCTCTTATTCTAATACTTGTATGCTTTCTTAATGAATACAACTGTATATACACAATTTGAAAATAGCGACAAACACGTATGGGGTCCCCAAAACTGCTTTTTTTTCTTTGGGATGAATTAGTGAATAAATTAATTTTCCTGTTTATAAAATCTACAAATTATGACTGAACATTTTTGGTACTTCATTTAAAAATTTAATGATATTGCAAAATATTTAATCCAATAATACCCGAAGGAATGCAGGAAGTTTATTACAAAGTGATTTTCCATCATAAAGAGTGGAATGAGGTGGAAAACTATATCTTTATCTTATCTAATATGTTATGTGATGACGTATATATTAGGTTAAAAATCTCTGGTGGATTATTTTTTTATAAACAAACGATACAATTTATAATTAAAATGGCGAAGTAATAGTTTTATTTTCTGAACAACTGCCACGTTGGTCAGTAATAACTTTTTTATGATTGAAGCTAAATGTTCTTCTGGGCAGCTTTGGCTCTGGAATTGAGGATGTCTAATTTCTGTTTTTTTTTACTTACCTGTCCCTCTCAAAATTTCTGAGTGCGTCACTGTTGCATCAATTAAACTACATGGAAATAAATTTATTTCAACAATGGAGTGAAACAATTGATATATGGGAGATTTTATCTCCATTCTGATATATTTGAAATAATAAATATTATATGACGTTATACATTCTGACCATAACGATAAACTTTATAGGTATCATCAAGTAACAAATAAATGTTTATGTAATAAATGAAGTAGAAAAGTCTATACATTTGTCAGGTATAGGCCAAAATAATAGATAAACTGTAAATGCACAAAAGAATTTAATCTAATATTACGTGTTACTCTTACGATAGTGTATAAAAGAATGCCCTTCCTTTAATATTTTCATCGGAATATCAACCAGTTCGCAATAGACATAACAAACATTAATATACTTTAGCAACGTATTATATGACACGTATAGCTTATAGTCCAAATTTCCTGAGTGTCGGCCCTCCTGTACAGCCTATTGTCCTCGATAGGCATGTTCCTGGTCTACATGGTCCTTGAACTCTGACCCTTCACAGCATCAACAGTTTCAATGAGACTGTCATCCTCGAACCTACAGAATAAAATATACTGTCAATTATTTTATAATTGATATGTGACTTCGTCATATTATGACGAAGGTTATAATCACGCTATTAACGTTATCACCTCACAAGATCAAAACTACTTTATAGTTTTGTCACAAAGTTGGATCAAGGATATTACTTAGGTCTTATTATGTCTAATTCATTACCATCTGATACTTTCATATGGAGTTTGTATACCTCTCAACACTTTACTATGAGCGCTCCATCCAGTAGGCGCTCACTAGTTCTTGTCCTTATTTTGCAATGGTACTACTGTAAGTGCTCTTCACCTTACCTGCCAGGTTACCATTACCATAAGAACCCCATAACCTCTATTATGCAAGGCTCGCAACACCGTGATAAGCCATCCTTTTGCTACCACTTTGTGAAGCGACCCTGCCGTAGAGATTTTACTAAATTTCATTCCTTCGGTAAATTAATAAGTAATTATACCATTTTCCAATTTTAATCTTACCACTAGGTACCATCAGTAGTGCTAGAACTAATGTTCAGCCATCAACATGCAGGGACATGACACCGTTTTGTCATCAGCCCTCATCATTACAATATTTTCTCAATACATTCAGTTCAACAACCAAACTAGCTAGTTTTCATTCTTAGAGCATGCTTATTCTCACATGGTCATGCACAACCTTTCATTCCAAATTTTACTTACGTACATGGTTGGTCCGGACCAGCATCCATAGTTACCCACATTTTCAGACTGTCCACAGCTGCCACCGAAAAAGATTTCCGGTTGCCTCTCAAATCTTCCACCAAATACCTATCGTTTGGCGGAACCTTCTGAACTCTAAAAGGACCCTTGTAAATAGGATTTAACTTGCGACTCAAACCAGTGGGCACAGAATTGGTTTTTCGTTGCATAACCAAGTCTCCAACAGAATATTGTTTGGGTTTAGCTCGTTTTCTATCGAAATTTTTCTTATACTGTCGCTGGTTTTCCGTTACCTTTGCCTCAACCTCTTCCGTAACGAACTTAAATCCGCTCGAACTTAACGTGTCAGCTACGGCATTTACAATGTAAGCATCTACCCAGTGTTTCGGGTTAACTCCAATTAGGATTTTATATGGGGACTGTCCAGTGGTCTTATTTTTGGCTGTGTTTAATGAGAATTGTATGTCTTTTACATGTTTACTGCCAATGTGTTTCATCAGGATCGTTTACCGATAAGCATTTCAACGAGTCACAAATAATCTGATTGTATCTCTCACATTGTCCGTTAGCGCGCGGTGTCGCAACCGCATTTAAAATATGCTTTATTGAGTGTTGTTGGCAAAATGTTCTCATACTTGCAGATGTAAAAGCCGATCCATGGTCAGAAATCAGTCTTTTCAGTACCCCAAATACTGCATCGTTTTCAAAACATATTTGACCTTGGTAGATCTAACCGCTTCTAAAAATACGAGAACCAACAAATAAGAATTTTTCTTTCGTGATTTAATGAATAGTCCCAAATGATCTATGTGTATTGTTTCAAAATGAATATTACCCTTTGGAATTGGGTGTAGCAAATCCTGTTTAGATCCCCTTGCCTGTTTCATATACAAACAATTCAAGCACGCGGCAACATATTTCTTAACGAATTTATTCATTTTGGCAAACCAGTAGTGTTGTTTGATTTTTTTTCAAAACTCAAATGGGCACTATCATCGTGATTCAATCTACAAATTTGCCACCTGCACGCAGTAGGCACTACCCATTTATTTTCACTATTTATTCGACGGTATAAAATACCCTTTTTCAACTTGAAATTATCAAAATAATTTTTGGTAGCGGGGCTACGTTCTGTCCCGAGTATACTAATTATCCTAACAATTTCATCATCTTGACTTTGCACCGCTTTCACCCACTTCTAATTCCGTAAGGTTAATGATTGAAGCAACCATCACGGGGTTTCGACTTAAATAATCTACATGAGCCATTTTGACTCCGGGCCGTAGTGCACTTCAAAAGTGTAATCTTGAATTTCAAGCCACGACCTGGCTATACGTGGTATTAAATCACGCTTTGACGTGGCGGTTCGTAACGCAGCACAATCAGTGTAAACAACAAATTGTGCGCCCAGTAGATATACCCGAAAATGTTTAAGTGACATTGTGACTGCCATCGTCTCTAACTCGTATGAGTGATATTTACTTTGTTCAAAAGTACACTTTTTGCTAAAATATGCAACCGGATGCATGCCAAACTCATGTTTTTGCAAAAGCACCGAACCTACTCCAATGGTACTTGCATCAGTGTGTAACTCAATTGGTAGTTTTGGATCGAATATTTTCAATATGGGTCTTTCGGCCAAAGCTTTTTGAACGGTTACGAAAGCTTGTTGTTTATTTCCCTATTCCCAAGCTGTATTTTTGCGTAACAACTTTGTCAGTGGTTCTACAATGAATGCATAATTCTTAATGAATTTCCTAAAATAACCAGATAACCCAAGAAACTGTCGCACTTGTTTTATATTTTTGGGTGGTTCTGTATTTAGACCGCTCGAACCTTACTTTTTTCCGGTCGTACTCCGTCCTTACATATCTCCCGGCCTAAATTAGTTATTGTTGTTTGTAAAAATTTGCACTTTTGTATCTGTAAAGTTAAATTATATTTTCGAAACAACGTTAATACTTCTTCCAGGTTTTTTAAATGATCGAAAACTGTCGCAGTGGGGATAATAACGTCATCTAGATAAACTACCACAGTTCCAGGTTTCAGTTCAGTTATTATTTTAGACATCATGCGTTGAAACATTGATGGAGCGTTACAGAGTCCAAAACAGATTCGTAAAGATTCGTATTTGCCCTCGGGGGGTGATAAATGCGGTTTTTTCTACTGAGTCAGGCGTCATTGGAATCTGGTAATAACGCGAATATAAATCTAATGACATAAATATAGAAGAATTTCGTAACTTATCAATTTGTTCCTCTATCAAGGGAAGGGGAAACTTCTCTGTCACAGTTATGTTATTTAGCTTTCTAGAGTCAACACACATGCGCAGAGTGCCATTGGGTTTGGGCACTAATACTACTGGACATGCATGTGGAGACATGGACTCCCTTATGATATTATGTTCAAGAAGCTCACTTAATTTCAGCTTCCTATCCTCCGAAAGGCGGTACGGGTTGCAAGTTATCGGAACATCAACTGTCAATTTGATATTTATTTCTACATGGGTAACTTTTCTCATTTCGCTAAAATTCAAAGCAACACAATTACGATATTTTTGAGGAATTGTTAAAACCTTATTTTTATATGCGTCTTCTGCAATGATTTGTTCACTAGTTAACGTTGTAGTAGCAAGTACTAAAGAACACGCATTCAAAGGTGGCGATGCATCAAAGAATTTTATATTATTGCCGTGCTTCACAAACGAAACGTGCGGTTTGTTTATGAAAGAGTTACCTATGACAACTTCCGCTGGACATAAATCATTGGGTACTACTAGTATAGTTTGTAAAGTTTGTACCGAATCAACGCAAAGTTGACATTCTACTGATTCAGTAATATGTATAATTTCTCCCGTGAAAGATTTTAGACTATACTTATTATTATTATTGCATTTTAACTCAATTTGTCAACCACTCTCTGTTTCATCAAAGTACACTCACTCCCAGTATCAATTAACGCAAACATTTGTTGATTGTTTACAAACACTTCTTTATAATATAAATTTGTAGTGTGGTTCAAAAAGTTTACTTGTTTATTTTGACGTTTAAAACAGTTTTCCGTAGTATGATTATCTCGCTTACAAATAGTGCATGGAGACTTATTTGTTTTACGTTGTTTATAGGGCTCCTGACGTGTCGACGGGCAATTTACAATCTTGTGACTGGGCCTATTGCAACCATAACAAGTTATTTTAAACTCTGAAAGTTTATTTGTAATTAATGGGCGCTTATATTTCGTCGCCGGAGGTACCTGCACTTTTCCACGAGGTCCCGTTGTGGATTCGTGGTCGCATGTTCTCAAAAATGTTAAAACATCATCTACTATATCATAATTATTGGTAAATGCAACGTGTCGTATTTTATCTTCTGTAATTTCAGTGACAATAATTTTTATTTTGTCTTTCTCTGGGATAGCCCAGGCAAGCCGATTTAATTTGAAAAGTTTATTATTGTAATAGTCTATATAATTACGTGCACTCCCGGAATTATAATTAGCGGCATCTGGAAAGAGTTTTCCCGTTGCGTTCGAATCAATGTCAAATATATTACGCGCTCGGCTAGCTAAATTTTCAATGGCAAACTTTGTAGTCGTTACGTCATCCCAATGTAACAAATAAGCTCGTTGATCCACAAGCCTTACCCATTTATTCACTGATGGTGTTTTTAAATCAGGATTAAATCATGGAACATCTTTGTACGAATACACATGGGTACTCACCTTGTGTCCACTTTTTAATTTTTGTACCTCTTGCCGAAGAAAATCTAGTTGTTGTTGCAACGTCAACGGTGGTGTCAAACTTCTAGTGTGCACTTCTCCGTCAGTACAAGGTATGGATGATGAACTCGCCCCCTCATTCATGGTGGACACCTGATCACAATAACTTCACAAGCGAACACACGTTACATCAAGCAAAAGTAATGTCAATTATTATTTACATATTTAGTTTTGTGTAATTCTCACTTCTGAATTATCAAGTATAGGCCAAAATAATAGCTAAACTGTAAATGCACAAAAGAATTTAATCTAATATTACGTGTTACTCTTACAAAAGTATATGAAAGAATGCCCTCCCTTTAATATTTTCATCTGAATATCAACCAGTCTGCAATAGACATAACAAACATTAATATACTTTAGTAACGTATTATATGACACGTATAGCTTATAGTCCATATTTCCTGACACTATCATTTTTAAATCAAATTATTAGTGTGTGGTAGAAAAAATATCAAATGCATTTTTTTTTAAACTCATTGTATTATTTAGTGTTTCTGTTTTAATAATATGTCAATTTAACTATCATCGGACATGTTGATTTTTAATTTCAATTGCGCATCTTGTCCTTTATTTTTTGTTATGACGTCATAAGTGTTTCCATTATGACGTCATCGATATTTTTTTATTTGTATATTTCTCCATTTTTGGATGCTGATCAACAGCTGATTCCAAAAATGTATCACAGGGTCTAAAAATGATAAGTTAAAAGGCTATTTTTTATGTTGAATAAAGTGTTGCTGAACCTTGTTTATAGTTTTCTGAGAAATGTTGTTTATTTCTGTTCTAATTAACTCTTTTAATTCAACAATGTTTTCCGGTTTGGTTTTATAAACTAAGTTTTTTAGATGGCCCCACAGAAAACAATCTAATGGATTGAGGTCCGGTGACCTTGGCCATTCGATGGGTCCACGTCTACCAATCCACCTGTTCAGAAATATTTGGTCAAGATACCTTCGAACGTCTGCTGCATAATGGGGAGGCGCACCATCCTGTTGATACCACAGGCTTTCGTCAACATTTCCAGGATTAATTCTACTGGGGAATAAATTTAATAACATTGGGATAAGATAATCCATTGAAAATTGGAGATATGCCGGTTCGTTTACAGTTCCATCGAAAAAAATAGGATCCAATGATTCTTACAATTCCCGTCCACACATTTACCTTTTGTGGATACTGTGTGTGCTGCTCCCGCATCCATCGAGTGTTTTCCCTTGCCCATTATTTATAATTCTGATGATTTACTTCACCATTTAATTTGAAAGTGCATTCATCGGAGAAAATAAATTTTTTTATCAGAAGAGGATACCCATTGTATATATTCATCGTTGTTTTACAAAATTGTATCCTGTAATCTGGATCATCACTTAATTCTTGTACAAGCTGAATCTAAAAGGGATGCCATTTTTCTAATTTTAATGCTGTATGTACTGACGTTTTAGTAACATCATAATCGCGACTAACCTGGCGAACGCTAGTATGTGGGTTTTCTTCAACAGCCAGTAAAATATTTAATTTTGTATCCTCGTGTTGACGAGGGCGACCTGTTTTGAGTAAATTTTCCACCGTACCAGTCTCTCTTTTTTTTTTCAATTTTACTCACTGTCGATTGAGTTATTATGAGTCGTTTTGGATATTTAGTATTAAACAAATTACATACTCTTGTTGAGTTGAGAAACCACTACTGGGGTAAAGTGTTATTAAGTGATTCACTGTTAAAAACGATAATAATTAAACAAAAAAACAAACAGAAACTAGCGTACTTTAGAAATTAGTAAAAAAAAACGTGTTTAATTTACTTTTTTACTTAATGACCGTATCTTCCAACTTATCAATTTTAGACCCTAAGTGTGATACATATTTAGAATCAGCTGTTGAAGCAGAATTCAAAAATGGAGAAATATACAGAGTGTTCTATTAAAAAAAATATCGATGACGTCAACTGAAACAGTGATGACGTCATAACCAAAAAATAAATAAATAAATAAATAAAGAATAAGGTGCGCAATTGAAATCGACGTGTCCAAGGATTTTTTCTAAATATTTTTGGTTTAAGAAATAATGAATTTATTCCATACTTTTACGGACACACTGTATGTAACTTTAATAATTGTCAGTACTTATACATATATCAAATATTTTTTTATGTGGGGCGTTGCAAAATTGCGAAATATAATATTAAATATTTGGACATTAATGCACATTAATAGCTTATATAAAGCCATTTTAGTGTAACGATAGAGATATTACTTTTAAGAAAATTATTATTAAGATGCTGAATTAGTAAATGAAATATATCTAAAATTAATATTGAAATAATCACCACGTTTCTTCGTCTAACTAAATCATAACAAATTTATCGGTTTTTGGTTTAAGATTTTGCATGAGAAGTAGAAATTGCTACCTTAATTATGAAAACGAATTTTCAAAATAGTTCATTTTTGGGTTGATTATTTTCTTAAATTTTCATCCAAAAAATGTAAGGTCTGAAGTGCCTTGCTGACAATGTGATCAATAAAAGTTCACGTTCAATTATGCCTTCCTTGCAAAGATACGCTCCTATCACTATTGAATTTGCAGCAGTAAAATGCAATACAAATATCTTGTCAAAATTGGGGTAATCAGAATTTTGGATGTAGCATGCTTGAGATTTTAGAAGGAGTTTGTACAACCATTATTCTGTGTTTCTCGATATACCATAAACCAATAAGAAAACAAAATTTGGTATTTTTTTGCCAATGAGACGCTAATTACGCTGATAATATGTATAATAATCGTGTTTTACTTTGGTTATAATGGCTTTCATTAAGATGCACGTTGCTACAGTAACCAATAAACAAACCAGTTTATGAGGCGCCATTTTAATGAGTTTTGTAAATTGTATGTGGCTTTTCAATTTCATTTCATTTAAAAATGAACCAAAAACAAACATTTTGGTTGCAAAACGTTATCGGAAATCATCGATGATAATATCAGAAATAGTACGCCATTAAATATTAAACGTTTGCAAAGCACTGTGGAAACAGTTCACTGAATTTTGTCAAGAAAATATATCACTGACGTAATTTTCCACGAAACACCAAAACACTATATACTGCACTCGACGCGCGTTTCGCCAACCAAGTTGGCATCATCCGGAGATGTTAAAAACTCTGGGCAATTACCATTTTTAGATGTATTAATAATTAGAAATAATGAAAATAAGTTAGAATTTGACATATACAGAAAAGATACCAGTACTCTAAGATATATTCCTAAGTAAATTGAAACAAAGAAAAGTTGAGGATTTACGAAATTATCTGTAAGGACTGTAAACAAAAATATGTTGGACAGACTAGACGATCAATTCAAACTAGAATCAAAGAGCATATGGCCCATCTCAAATATGGTAGAATAGATAAGTCTAATGTAGCCCAACATGCATTTGAGAACAACGATAAAATAGATATTAGCAATTTAAGACTAATTAGGAATGTAACAAATACTAGACAGCTGGATGCATTTGAAATATTGGAAATCATAAAGTGTAAAAATAGTATGAATAGTGACAGAGTCCCAAATAGCCCACTTCATTGGTTAGTGGGTCACGGTTCGCCGAACTGTGACAATAGGGTAGATTGTTAGCTTAAGTTTAGTTTTAATCATCTCCAGATGATGCCAACTAGGTTGGCGAAACGCTCGTCGAGTGCAGTATATAGTGTTTTGGTGTTTCGTGAAAAACTACGTCAGTGTTATCTTCACATCGAAGGTTCCAACCTACTCTAGAAAGAAAAGATATATCATATGAACCGTTGTATCAAAATTGGCATATTAAACAAAAATTTTACTGGTTGGCCCTATAATATGAAGAAAAAAAAGCTACGGATACTACACCAAACGGACTACAAAGAAAATTTAATCACATCTCAATAGTAGAGTTAGCTTGCAAAGGAGGTTAGGCCAATGCATGTAAATCCAGCTATTTTCAAGAAGAACTCAACAATAATGGATTTCTTATAATCACGTACAGGTATTATAATTGCAGATTCAAAATGGTTGAAACAAATTCGAAAAACCCAAAAATATGTCCAGTTTTGTTTCAAGATCGTTTCAAAGAGAACTGCAGACATTTTTTCACTGTAAATCCCTACTGGAGAAGTAGCTTCTGGTACAAAAATATGCCGATTAGTCAACATGTAATCTCTAAATGCATGAACAACTAAATCTGCTAAAAAAATTGGTTTGGATGCAAAAGCAATAATAATAACAACCCATTCTCTTCGAGCTGTGAGCCGATTGCCAAATCCGGAGTAGAAGAACAACTAATCAAGACTACTATTAAATTATATTTGTATCTACTAGTCCAAGAAATAGATTTTCACAACAGTAGCCTTGGAGAAAGTTTTGCGAGAGTTTTGGAAATTGGTGGGATTAATAGGTCTTGAGGTGCTGTTTTCGAGGTCACATTTTGCGATTAAAATTTTTGCCGGAACCTAAAAAAAAACCAATGACCAAGAGAATGGATTTTTGAAAATATATCCGTTTCAGTGCACTTTTCAAAAAAATATTTCTATACTAAATTAAAGAGAAACAGGTTCTCCACAATTTAGCTGTCATAAGTTTTTTTGTGTGAGATCAACGGTTTTGCCGCTAGAGCGCCGCATAGAGGTCAGTTTGCAAACAATATTGAGACTGCTATGGAATACATTTTGCTCTTATCTTCAGGCGCATTCTGACGTGTGTCCGTTTTCTTTAGATGAATTAATAGATAAAGCCGCAGGAGACTACTGTCCGCATAGGAAAACCGGGCAATCATAACGTCTTAAGAAATATGGTAAAGATATTTTAATTGTATTAATTGGCAAGAAATGTACAGTGGTATGCTTTCTAAACAGAATATAAAATATCAGATGTCTGGTACAACCAGAAGAAAAGTAATGAGCAGGCAGAGTGTCGACGTATTCTAGATTGAGGATATTAGTTCAAAAGCCTGTGAAACGATTCAATATCCCCCCATAAGATAATTTCTTTCAAGGTATTGAGTCCGATATACCTGAGAATCTACAGGTTTTCCTGTACAATGTAATATTAGAGAAAATGCGTGGGTCTCTCAACAAATGGAAGAAGAAGAGTATTGCTTTGGCACGCTGTATTGTTTCCGCTGCAAGATCGAAATCTTTTTAACAAAAAAGATTTCGATCCAATTTGTATTGGTGACAAACCAGTACAAATTGGATTGGCATCATTTATTTAAATAAATACGGATCTGGATGATTAATTGACATATTATCTTCGTTTGGATTTTGTTCGTCATACGCAGAAGCGAAAATTTTCGAAGCTTTAGCTGTAATGCGTGATCCATTGATTATCGATGATAATGCTTTTTCTCAATTCGTGTTTGACAATGTTGATTTTAATACACATACTTTAGATGACAATAATACTTTCCATTCCATGCTGTGGGTGACATCCTGCAAATGCCCTTGCTTCAGAGCAACACCACGATAAAAAAAACACGCCGCATACTCTACCTCACGGGTGGTGTGGAACAGAGTTTATTTTCACAAATGCGTATGCGCAGCAAAAATTATTAGAATAAATCAAATATAACAAAAATAGTAATTAAAGTACTATATGCGTTATTATTGCGGCGAAGGCGAAATTTCTTTATTTCAATGACTGCGCCTGCACTTGCCCAAATTGCGCAAACTGTTCGTCCCACAAAAGAAAAACTTATGAGGGATAAATTGTATAAAATTTATCAGTCATTAATTTCTTATATAAATATTTTTTTCGAAAAGTACACGGATATTTGCAAAAAACATTTTCTTTCGAAAATTACTTATATGCTGGACTATATGTGCAGGGTTATTCATTATAAATTACCCACCCCTTATCATCGTTATTATTGCCTATAGAAAAAAAAGTTTTATATAAAAGTTTTGTGGTTATGACTGAATTTTGTTAAAATGCTATCAAAAGTACATTAGCGTGCAGATTTCAGGGGATACAAAAAAATAATATCAGGGTTCCCACCAACCTGGAAAAACCTGGAAACCTGGAAAATTCAGGGAATCCTGGAATTTCAGTCATCACATAAAATACTTTTTTCTGCTGTACAAAAATTATCTGTAATAAGATTTAAATTTTATATATTTTGGTAAAAAAATTTCTAAATCGGCCCTGCAAGATATTTACATATATAAAAAATAGGTGTAAAAAATATATTAATAGGTGCAACATTGGTTTTGTGTTGATGGGTGCATTACATTCAACATTCAAGATGGTGAGTAAATCTGTATTTTCGAATTTACTTGCTGTTACAGTTAACGAATATTTTAGCACAAAATGGTAAAAAGAACATATTTTAAAGAGTCATGGGTCGACGTAAAAACAAATTCCAGCTGGGCTGAAATAATATCGTCAGTTATTCATGATAATACAAAATTCCGGTAGAATAGGTAGAATTTTAACTCCAATATTTAAAATAAATTCTTATAAACAATATAACGATAAAAGTTACTATAACAGTCTCATATTTTTTCCATGCTGATCTGAAACAAATTTTGATAAGTAGGTACATCTAATCTACTTGTATACAGGTTTTATTAAAATGTGATAAATATTCATATTTTGGTCCTGGAAAATTAAGATTTTAGTCCTGGAAAGTCAGGGAATTCAAAATTCCAATGTTGGTGGGAACCCTGTAATATATTTTTTTTAAATGGGATAGATATACCCTGTATATTATTAAATTTTTGGAATGATCCTTTGTTCCTGATTTCAAAAATATACCATATGTTACTCCTATCGTATACCGTTTTTGAGTTATTAAACGTCGAATATCTTAGTTAAACTAGTTACTGTACATATGGAAAGGTTAACATTATTAAAGTGAGCTATGAAAATGACAACTATTATGTTTACAGTGAGGAAGAAAAAACAAAGTATTTATACCAAATAGATAACAAGGGTTTATTTAGGAAATTTAAATATAAATAAATGATAACTAACAAAAGACGTTCGATGTGTCCACCATTATTGTCAATGCAAAATTGATAACGTCTTCTTATATTCACAATTGCAGGGGAAATGGCTTCATTATTTACATTCAGATTGTTTATTTCAAGTCAAATCCTGTCATTAATTACTTGAATACTATTATTATTATTGACAATGTCTTTTAGAAATCCCCAAAAAAATGAATCCATACGGGTCAAATTTGGACTGTTAGATGGCCATTTAGTAGGTCCATTATTCCCTATCCATATTGGGAATACATTATTCAAATGATCTCGAACGGGTAGAACACTATGCGGAGTTGTCCCATCCTGCATCCAAATCATATCAAGTTCCGCTTCCGGAAAATACTGCAAAAGAACATTTTCTGCTTCTGGGATAATTATTTCAGTTTTTCTTCCTGATTTTTTTTATTTGTTTTACCAATATTTTTCTGTTGTGCTTGTTTTCCCACAACCGTCGATTTTTCCTATTAAAAAATCCTGCCGTAGAAAACGATGATTCATCAGTCTATAATATTTTAGTAAAAAAATCGGGATCTTCATCCAACTTTTGAATCATCTGGCGGCAAAAGTCCAGCCTTTTCCTTTTATGAGCCTCTGTTAAAACTTCTACGGGTAAAATTTTATATGGTCTGTAGCTGTTATTATTTAACGTAAGTTGGATTTTGGAATAACTTTTACCTAATTGATCGACTGCATTATTTATACTACATTCAGAATTTTCTAAAAAATAATACAATGTGAAAAAAGTCTATTTGCGAATAAATATGGACGAGCTTACCAATCGAAATGAAGCAGTATATCTAGCTGTTCTTCCTGGTTTGCTTGAACTACACACTTTTTTCTACTAAAACTGGAGGTATTATTCACCTTTCGGTAAATATTTTTGAACGTATTTTCCGATGGTGTTGGACGATTTGGATACAACACCCTATATGTTCTCTTTACTGCACGTTTATTTTTGGTATTTTTAATATAACAAGTTAATATTTCGACTTTTTCTTTCTCACTGTAAACCATTTTGTTTATTTCATTAAAAAAATGCCACTTATCAATCATAATAGTTGTCATTTTCATAGCTCACTTTAATAATGTTTACTTTTCAATATTTACAGTAAGTAGTTTAAATAAGATATTCGACGTTTAATAACTCAAAACCGGTATATGGTAGGGGTAACATATGGTATATTTTTGAAATCAGGAACAAAGGATCATTCCAAAAATTTAATAATATACAGGGTATCCCATTAAAAAAATACATAATTTTTTTGCATACCCTGAAATCTGCACGCTACTGTACTTTTGATAGCATTTTAACAAAATTCAGTCATAACCACACAACTTTTGATTAAAACTTTTTTTTCTATAGGCAATAATAACGATGATAAGGGGTGGGTAATTTATAATGAATGACCCTGTACATAGATAAAGAACCACGAAAAATATTGTATCCAGTATTTTCTATCAAACTAATACTACTCACAAAAATAATGAAAATTGTGTTTATAATAATTGAACTAACTTAGTAAGTATTACTACTGTTGGATTTTGTTTTCAATTAATTAAATAAAAAAAAAAAATGTATTAACCAATATCTCTAATTTTTATTTACGATATCGAAAAATGGTCTTCCTAAATACTACTCGAGCTCTAATTTCTTGAGAATTGTGCGTCTTTTGTATGGAAACTGGCCAATTTCACTCGATAAAACATCACAAAACATTTCATTCTTCTTTTTCAGATGATACATACCTATGTTGCCTCGTATTTGTTGGAAGTTTCCATAGAAGCGACAAAAAATTGACAAGAAATTATCAGCTTCTGTAGTATACCCCTGATAATTTAAAATATTAATCCCTTCAAATCTAATTTATTATTATAGTTATTATTTTGCATTATTAACATTTTTTTTTAATTTCAGGCACATTATTCTGTAGGAGCATAGGTAGGTAGAAAATATTCAAGAAATAAATGTTTATTTTCTTTCTCTTCAATTAATAGACTGTAGAACCAGGCAAAAATGATCGTTTTAATGATGGTTTTAACGCTTAATCTTCATTTATTGTTCTTTTTAATTATGATCACGTACTTCTCTGTTTTTGAAGTGACAAACGCGCAATGACAAAACAATTTTACGCTGTTTGAAAATACATGTAATGTAATGTAATAACAATAACATATTTGTATATATTATGTTGACTGTATATTTTTAGGGAATAACAAAATAATATTGATTGTGACATCTATTTTTGTGCTTTTCAACATTTATATTGTATTTGATAGTTGTGTTTGATTATTTTATGTACAAAAATAAAACCAGTCAATCATAGATAGACTAAATTTTATAGGCAATTTTTATTATACTTGTTCTAATTACTTATTATACTTATTTGACGGTCGTGATTTTAGATTTTATTGTAATAATATGCTTTTATTGTTGTAATATATGAATCCATTAAATGTTATAAAAATAACTTTATGTATACAAATATTGGTATATAGCATAATATCATAAAAAACAGGTGTAATAAAAAACTTTGCCGTTGTCATAAAAAATGTTTATATTTTAATTTATTTATATCACTCATTTTTTAATTTATTTATGTTGCTCATATTTTAATTAGTACAAAGACTCAGTTGTTGACAAATCTAAAAATCGCAATGAGAATATTGACTCAAACATAAATATTTACAAAAGATTACTTATTCTTATTATCCTCCATTATTGTTACAAACGGCAGCGCCTAGCGCCTCCATAGGTACATACATATGTATGTATGTAGTTCGATTCGCGATTAAGAAAATAAATATATTATAAGCTATATGTATGTTTGTACCATAATTTAATAACTTTTTTTACAGTTATCCGTTATATTTTATGTAAAATGTGATTTTGGACTAACCATTAACCAATGAACCGTTTTATTGTATGGTTTGTCTCCCAAAATCTACTTCTCTGTGTTGGTCATTTAATTCAAATTCATTCTTCGATTAACAGTGATGAACTGATGATGATGAATAAATTCTAATATCAAAATTTAATATATTCATTGTATTTGTATGCAAATCACACGCGCACATAAATACCCATGATTTTTTTGTTTCAAGACCACATATTCATGGAACGCGAGATGTAAATATGATATGCTATAGTGTAGTACATTCTATAGAGGAGAACAAAAAAATGTTTCGGCTATTTACACAAATATAAACTATACCTGATTCTGTAGGTTTTTATCAACAGTAAAAGCACAAGAGCTTTTTTTTATCGGATAAGTTTCTCTTTGTAACGAAATAATTTTGCCAATCAGTAATTTTATAAGAAAAACTGACATGAAAAAGGTCGAGCGATTTTGTCAAATGTCAGTTTTTCGAGCAAAATTACTGATTGGCAAAATTTTGAGTTAAAAAGAAATTTATCCATAAAAGAAAAGCTCGAGTGTTTTTTGGCAAGATAAATTAACGACAGAATATGTGAACGTACAACAACAATAATTATCTTTAAAGTGACGTGAGACTACTAGATGTACTCTGATTTTGAGGAACAAGCATTTTTATCGGTGATAAAAAACGATGCACCTTTTTTTATCGCTGTCAAAGTGACAAAAATGTGCTGTCAGATAGACTTTTTCATATAGGAGTTAATTTATCAAAGTGGAAGACCATTTATTTAAATACAGGGGGACACATGCAAAATATGAAATCTGTACACGCGTCTCAAGCAATAATTTATATACACCCGTCTTTTTCGTTTGAGTGATCGGCCGCCTTGTATAAAAATAAAAACCTTGGCGGAAATCGCTGCAGTGGACCATATAATTAAAATAGTTGTTAACATTTACGAGACGAATGTTAAAACCGTTGGGCGACTGCGACCCTGTTCCAGAACAGGTAGAAATTAAAGTTAATTGCAATTACATAAACCCCAATGAAGCGGTGCAGTCAGGGGCGTAACGTAACGTTGGACATAATATAGATAGATCAGAAAATGAATTTGTTTTTTATAATTGTATATGTTATTTAGGTACATATTTATGTGTTAAATATTTTGAAACATTTAAAAGTTTTATTTAAATGAAATTTGAATTACTATAATTAGTAATCACCGCGGAATAATTAAATTTATTTCTCTAAAATATGTACCTACCTGCAATTGAAAATATTTTAGAATATATGTTGCTTTATTTAGTCAATAAAGAAATAAAACTAATATTAATAGCAAAAAAATACGATACATCATTAGAAAATTGTTATTGCCCAGCAAGAACCACAAGGAGGTAAAAGCATCCCTTGTCAGGAGGGGAAAGTGTAGAGGGACATTTAACTCTTAATGAAAAAATAACTCACCAAAACAATGTAAAATTAACTACACACAATTCACGAACACAATACTAATCATACACTATACAGGATATAGGTAACACATGTTATAGTACATACAGTAAAATAAATATAGTTTTAAAAAACTAAAAAACACGCTTTTAAAGCACATCAAACTAAAAAAGTGAAAAATAATTATTAATATAAACTGAAAACAATAATGAACGAAAAATACTAGTATTATTGTGAAAAAAGCGTGGGTTGCTCGATATACGAAAAATATGGCACAAAGCGCCCCACGCTTTTTTCACAATAATACTAGTATTTTTCGTTCATTATTGTTTTCAGTTTATATTAATAATTATTTTTCACTTTTTAGTTTGATGTGCTTTAAAAGCGTGTTTTTTAGTTTTTTTAAACTATATTTATATTGCTTATTGATGCTGATATTATAACATATTACGATCCAACAGATATTTCTGAAAAAAAAAAATTTTTTTTATTTCAGCCTAGGGATTTGAACTCACGCCCGAGGAGTCCGTCGTTTCGCGTCGACTAAGACTTGCCCGCTCGGCCAACGACCGAACTGAGAATCACGGAATATACTTACAATATTAAGCCTCTTGCTCTCACGCAGAGGATACGTGAGGAAAGGACTGGCGATCCTGATCAGGATAATGATATAAACTTATCAAATTATTGTATTGTCGTAAGTTTCAATTAAATCTATCCGTTTAAAGTGGGTCAAAATCGAGTCCAAACAAACAAACAAACATACAGGTGAAGCTAATAAAAGCGTGTTAAAAAACCACTTGAACACTTCAGTTGTGGACGAACATTATTTATACACGATCACTGATTTCTTATTGATTATAGTTAATATATAATATGGTACTATTCATTGTCTGAAGGAAATATTTGTTCACTTTTACTACTGCTTTCGCCTACTCTTATTATGACTGGATTAACGGGATTATCCATCTTGGTGACTAGGTCCCACATCTGTAATTCGATCTTTTTAACATGATCTATACACTTAATCCAATTTTCCTCTTTCACATTAATTCAGCTAAGAGCAGTTCTTTCTCATGTACCAGTTTGAACGTTTTATTCTCTCGTGTAAGTTTTCCTTTAATTTCAGCCGAAATTAATTGTATAGGATTCAACTCACAATGGTACGGTGGTACTATATCGCGAAATCGAGCCATTTGATCTACGGCATATTTTGGAAATTGTGGAAAATGCTGTCTTGCCAGTACTAACAGTTCCGGTTTAAGGCATCAAATTCTACGTTTTTGTGTTAACAATTTTATAATGTTTTCTTTTCTCCATGCAATTGTAGACAGTTGTTCTATTCTGCAAGAATGATACGAGTCATTATCCATAACTACAACAGAACCACATTCTAATTTGTGTCAAAATTTTTGAAACCACGTCTCAAAAACCGTCGCATTCGTATCTTCATGATAATCCCCCGTTATTATTATTATTTTTTTTTATTCAAACATCAAGAGACCATCGTCGACGAATCCATTTTCACTTCCAATATGCAATATTATTAAGCGTCTCCCTTTTTCAGATAGCATTTTCAAATCAGTGGACCAACTCTCCAAAAATGCTTGACGTGAACTTTTTATGTTCTTATCTTGCCAAACTTTTGATACGCTGTAGCCTTCATTTAACCACATTTCATCCAATTGAAAGATTTCTTTCCCTTCTTCACGAGCTTTTCTTACTTCTCGAATATAATTTCTTCTCCAACAAACAATTCTCTCTTTTCAATTAGCATGCTTTTTCTGTCTACTTTTGAATAGGTAAAAGTAAGATCCTTCAATGTTTCCCACAACTTTGTTTGGACCATTTTGGGTATATCGCTGTCTTCTTCAATAGCTTATTGCAGCTTTCTTAATGTAGACTGCTCGTTTTTGAAAAATAGGAAGTGCACTTTTCGACGAATACCGTTTTTAGCATCATGATCGATGGTTATCTGCCTCATACCAGAGCTCTTTTTAAATGGCTCAACTCTTCCTTTCACCTTGTCCTCTTTTGGAATTTTGTATACTTTACTTTTGCCAATACCTGTATACTCACTACATTTACTTACCACATCATCTTTAGTCTTCATTGGGTGATCCCTGGTTAATGCTTTAAAAACATTTAAAACCATCTTTTTATCATTATGTCAAGTTCTCTCGAACTCCTATTTTTTTGGAACATCCTGTAGTAACTGGACTTGGACTTTTTCGTGGTTCTTCCATTCCTCAACACTCACCATATCACAATATTCACAATAAGATGTATAATAAAAGATTTACAGACTTTCGATAAAGCAATGATCATCTATGTATATAATAATAATAATAATAATAATAACACCAGGGCTAACCTAAAGCCACAAGACCTGGCTAGAATGGACGTGGTCATCGATGAGGAAATTCCGGAAGATGTAGACATCTGGCAAATAAACTGTGCCGTGTACAACGCCGCGAAGCAACTCGTCCCCCGTGAGAGGTCAACCAATCACGGGGTCGAGAAAGCCAAGCGGCGTGTACAGAAAATCGAAGGCAAGATACAGTCGGCCAGACAACATGCTTCTCGGATCCAGAGTGTGGTGGAATATAAGACGACTGGTAGAGTTTTTACTCCCAGAATCCGGCGCATAACAGCCGGATTAAGACGTCAACACCACACTCTCAATCTGACAGTGATGCTTACCATCAAGCAGCACTGTCTAGATAGGATCCGAGCGCTCATGGCGATAAAGAAAACACTGAAGAGGCGGGTGAGGAGTATGGAACAAAACAATTTGTTCCGTACGAATCCTTCTCGCCTCTTTCAAGAGCCACAGCGTGTTGTCGAGAATCCGCCGACTGTAGAAGATGTCGAAACCTTCTGGAAGGGAACCTACGAAACGACGCGTCCATTCAATAGCAACACTCCAGCAATTGCACACTTCGAGGCTCTATGCCACAGACATCTTGAAGAGCCAGAAGAAGTGTGCCCGGCAATCAGTACGGAGGAAGTCCAACAAGCACTTGTTGGTACCAAGAACTTCGCTGCCCCGGGCCCAGACGGCATTAACAACTGGTGGTGGAAGAAATTTCCTTCCACTCACCGCCGTCTGGCGCGAGTTTTCAACTCATGGTTGAACGAGGGGCAGCAGATTCCGGACTGGTTCGTCGAGGGACGTACTGTGCTTATCCCCAAAAAGGGGGATCTTTCCGACCCGAGGAATTATAGGCCGATCACTTGCCTTAACTCCTGCTACAAGATATTTACACGTATCTTGTATGCTAGGACACTGAGGTCTGTTGATCCGGTCTTCCAGCAGATACACGAACAGCGTGGTGCCAAGAAGGGCATGGCAGGTTGCAAGGACAGCCTGCTGATAGACCGCTGTATTACACAGGATTCTGTGCAATACAAGCGGAATCTATCGATGGCCTGGATTGATTATCGCAAGGCATTTGATACAACATCGCACGAGCTATTGTTGTACTTGCTCGAATGTCTTGCGGTACCAGCACCACTAGTGAGATGCATAGAACAGCTGCTGCCGCTCTGGAAGACCCGCTTCACCATAGCATCAGGTGCGCAGCGGGTCACGACAGAGCAGGTGGCATTTAGGAGAGGAGTTTTCCAGGGTGACTCCCTGAGTCCTCTCCTCTTCTGCATCTCACTGCTGCCGTTGTCTGTTGGGCTCCGCCAAACCCGCGGATATCAATGTGGGCCACCCAGCGACCGGAGGCATAAGGTCACCCATCTATTTTATATGGATGACCTTAAACTTTATGCCTCCGGAGAGCGTGAATTACAAAACGCTCTTAGGGTGGTCGAAGAATATACGCGGGCAATTGGTATGGAGTTCGGGTTGGACAAATGTGCAGTCATCCACCTCAAGAGAGGACGATGCGGGGAATTCCCTGAAGATGCGCAGCTCGCAGACGGAAGCATCCTAAGACATCTGGATGCCGGAGAGACCTATACATACCTGGGTGTGCAACAAAGGCACATCCAGGATGTAACACAAATAAAGGATTCTCTCCGCGGCAAGTACAGACACCGCCTCCGAAAGATTTGGTCTTCCGAGCTTTCGGGGAAGAACAAGGTGTCTGCAACTAATATGCTTGCCGTTCCGATTCTGCTCTACTCCTTCGGAGTAGTAAAGTGGAGGGTAGATGAGCTGCGCCAATTAGACAGAGATACCCGCAAGATGATGAATACTCACAGAAGTATTCATCCTAGATCGTCCGTTCCTCGTGTGTACCTACCACGTCAACGGGGGGGGCCGAGGACTCTTGAGCCTGGAGTGTACACATGGCAGAGTAGTACTGAGTATGGCATGTAACATACTTAGGAGCTCAGATCCCCTCCTGCGGTTCGTAAAACACCACGAAACTGTAGGAGTGGGAGCAGGATTATTCAAGGCAGCAAAAAGAGCCGCAGATGAACTCGGTCTCGCATTTGATATCAGGCGAGGAGGCCGGCGAGGTGCTGATGTTGAGTCAGTCACCGAACTTCAGCCAAATCGTCTGAAAGCCCGAATCAGAGCTGCCGAACAGGAAAATCTGTTTCGGCAGCACGTCGATAAACCCCAGCATGGTGTCTTCTATAAGAACATAGAAACACTGGGTTTATCGACCAAGCTGACCTTCGCCTTTCTAAGGTCAGCAGGGCTTAAGTCGGAGACCGAGGGATTCATTATGGCCTGTCAAGATGGTGTTATCAACACCTTGGTCTACCGTAGCCGCGTGTGGCGTGTAGAGGTTCCTGATATCAACTGCAGGACCTGCCATCAGGCGCCGGAATCGCTCATGCACTTATTATCTGCATGTCCTATATATGCGATTTCGGCCTACATCCACCGGCATAATGCGGCGTTACGAGTGCTATACTACCATCTAAGGCACTCGTACGGGGTAGACCAGACACCAGTGCTGCCTTACGTCCCCGGAGATATTGAGTCCGTTGTCGAGAACGAGAAATGCCGGATTTACTGGAATTACTCGTTCCCGACTGTCAGGCTAATCCAAGCCAACAAGCCTGACATAGTCCTCCTCGACCATCAACTCAAGGTGATGTATGTCATCGAGTTCTCGGCACCTGCGGAGAAAAACATCACCTTGAAGGAGGAGGAGAAACGGACCAAATATCGCGATCTCCGGTACGAGCTCCAAGTGCTGTACCCAGGCTACTCGGTCAAAATGGTCGTCCTTATTATCGGTGTACTCGGAGGGATAAAGCCTACGCTGCTCTCGGAACTGAAGATCATACCGGCCTGCCAAAAACCAGCCGAGTGGCTTGCAGGTCAAATGCAAAAGGCGGTCATTCTGGGTTCTCTCCGTCTACTTAGGGCACACGATTCTGGTATCTACAGTCACTAACCCTGCGGGATGTGGGGAGTGGCTGTAGTTGATGCGCCGGCGCGACTCCCGTGAGGCGTCGGAGGCCACGGGAGGACTGACCGGCATCGGGAAACCGAAAAAAAAAAAAAAAAAAAAAAAAAAATAATGCCTTTATTTGTATGGTACCACATGATTTACGAATAACAGAATATAACTTAAATAATTAATTATCCATACAAAATGGCGGAGTTGGGGTCTCGCCCGCTCTTCCACTCAACCAAAAAAAAAATTTACAACAATAAGAAAAAAAAATAGATATTTTAAGTTAAGCTAAATAATGTATATATACACACATATATACATACATACGTATATTACATATATACACATGGACGTAAGTTGTGCAAAAGAAATGAAATGATAGCCCATGTAAAATGAAATGCAAAAATAAAACATTATTGAATGTACAAAATTTAAAAGCATATATAAAAGACAAAAGAGAAGTTTAAACTTAATACTTAAAACGTTAAGAGTACTATACGAATTTAATTAAAACAAAGAATACTATTTTTTTGTTGGAAGTTGAAAGCAGTAGCGCCGCGATTATTCCGATAGTACATATGTAGATACCTACACACACGGAAATCGAAATGCAATTGATGTTAGATCATCTACTTATCTTATTGTTCCGATAAACATGGTGTAACGAACATAACACGCAGGAAATACTTTCGAGCAGGGGGAGAAAACGTCTGGAGTAAGACAGAACCAGCGAGTAAGAACGATATTCATTGTTTTTATTTGGGTGTTGTAAATACAATTTTTTATAACGAAAATCACAAATGATCCATTTGGGGTTCTTTTTTTTTAATTAGAACTTTAATCAATATATTTGTAAATAATAAATATTATATTGTTTAATGTTTATAAAATTCAGATCATATAAATAAATGTATTTAATTACAACATAACTTTCCCTAATGATTGTTTTTCATACTTAAAATGAAATGTATCGATTTATAAGAGGAAATATTAATAATCATCAATATGAGTTCATAGGTATTCTTAATCAAATTATTTCAGCTGTATTATTGTATTATTATTTCCTACCCATGCACGCCATTGAATTCGCATTCCTTTGGACTACAGTATTTACGAAAATACTATAGTCTAGTTTTAATCATCTCCAGATGATACCAATTTGAATGGCGAAACGCGCGTCATTATTCAGTTTACAAAATACAAGGTTCCCACTCCAAGTTATATTAAGTTTTTCTAGTTGGAATGGATTAATTTTTGTTTCTATGAGGTATTTATGTTGTTCCATACTAAAAATTCCTTCTGTGTTTTCGACATTCTCGCAGCTCGCATGTTTTTTTTTTTGGTCCAACATTTAATACTTCAATATTTTTACACTACCGGTTGGCAGGAAGGGTAAAATTTCGATTAAAATATCACAGTATACACAAACAGCAAATGTGTCGTCTTCTTCTTTGTCAAAACACTTTTGCAAATAATACATTTAAACTGAAATTGCCGAATAGTCACGATAATTTTAACGAACTTAAAATTTTAACTTTTAGCCGGGTTGTTAAATAGTATTCTACAGAATAGAAACAAACGTTAAAATCCATTTTTTAACGTTCGTTAAAATTTAACATACATGCTTATAGAATAGACCTTAAGTCCGATTAATTGTCTTTAACCATGTCGCCACCGGAATTAATACCAAAGTGCCAGCTTTAGCGGTCAAATTTAAAGAAACAGGTTTGTTTTATTATAAGGATTTTTTCGCGACTTCCTGTTCATGACCTTTGTTAGATCAGCGGTTTATCCCCACTCATCAAGTTAAAATTATTTATCTGTTTCCGATGTGTAGCTCGCGAAAATGAAGTGGTTACCTGGTTACGTTTGTCAAAATGTATATTCTCGTTTTCTTTATTAATAATTTGTTTCATATATAAATCAGCCTGGACAGGACCTACAAAACTTGAAATTCATTTGCACATATCTATTTATAGTTAAATATTATACCATTCAATAATATATTGGCAGCCTCCAAATCGACGACAACTTCATAATCTCCTTCTATATAATTTAAAGTTAGATTTACCAATTCTTAGTCCATTTTATTCATTTCATTCCATCCGATCGTAACCACAAAAATACTAGATTTTGACATTTTTACAAGTAGCAAATAGTATAACCGCTTGTAACTTGACTCGATGTGCCGGGAAGTATATGGTTAGGTTATTGTGAGTGGGTCCTTGTGGACCCTCCACTGCGGCCAATAACAGGCCTAAATTATATAGTTCCCGTTTTACATATAATAACGTCATCAACGACGTCAACACAGTACTCCCTTCTAACCATTGTAGCACGAAAACGGAACGGTTTTAATTTTAGTGTTACCGTTGATCAAACGGGAAATCGCAAAAAAAATCCTTATTGAGGTGACATCGATGTAGCGACTGCTATCGCGCCTTCCAGTGTAAGCAGCGAGGCATCTTCGGCATCTCCGTCCCTATGAGAAATTGCCAGCTGAGCTCTTAGTTGAAATTTAAATCGAATGGAGTTTACTTTCTAATAATAAATGATGAATGAAATTTTCCGCGTGATTTTAAAAAAATTGTAAATATTTGAAAAATTAAAAACACGTGTATATGTTTGATTTTTTATGTTGTTTTTTAGCATAATTTAATAAATATTTAAAAGATATCTGATCTCAACCAGTCAATTTTGCACGGTAAGTTTTAAAGAACTAGCTCGTCACTGGTCTATTGATTATTATTTTGTACAATTATTTATGTACATTTATTTTGAATTCGATTTCTTTCTTTTTATTGTACGAAGTATTCTCAGTGGGGCCAACATCCGAGAGTGCAGTGATGACGAGTAGTTTTGCATGTAACTTATAAATTGACTAATATTTAAAACTGGGATTACCCGTATTTTTTTTACTTGATTGAATGATTGATAAGTTAAATCAAACATTAAGTGGATACTTAAATGTATATCTATAATTGCGATGTCAAATCTACAATAAAAATTTAGTTAAATATTATGTATGTTTCATGTAAATTTACTAATATTTTAACTTTAAAAAGTGCATAAATTGGAGGAATATATGTATTATGTAAACTGTTGTTAAAATATTTGGCAGGAAGACAAATAAAATTGATTTCGAAATATCTCTAAAACTTGCTGATCATGCTTGGTTATGAAGGTTACCGAAGTTGTGCCGAGTCACGGTGAATAAACATTGCGATAATAGAATTAGACGTATACCGATGTATATAATATGGTATGCGAGAAAAAATTATTTTTATGTGTTTAAAGGCACGTGCATCTCCGCAGAATTAATTAAGGCAGGACTTCACAGAGACTGAGGAAGTAGGCATTTATTTTTGATTTTTTATAAATATTTAAATTCTCTAACCTGGATATTTTGCCGAGCCTCTTATCTATCGAAGAGTAGGGATTTTTTACTTGCCTATCATCTAATAGACAAAGGGCCGACTGCTTTACATCCCTTCCAATGGATGGTATAATCAGTCTATAGTTGGACCGGTGTAAGATTGCAACTTTCTCCTTAAAGTCAAATACATAAATAATTGTATTCGTTTCAATCGTCAGCAAAAGAGTTGGGTATTATATACGCATAAGCGCCTTATTTACAACTACTTTGTTGGATGATTGTTTCGTAGGATTGGTGAGCAGTGAACCTCAAACAGTAAATGAATATAGGTATATATTTGTGCTTTCATTTAGAAATTCAATCAACAATTGTTCCCAAACTTAATTTTGTGGCAGCGGAAATATTTGCCATATTTCAGAGCCGGCAGTTATATAAAGAAATCATATTTTTTTAAAAAGTCATTATATAATTAAATTAATTGATATGTATGCATATATTTATATACCTGTAATATATGCAGCCAGTCGTGCAACCAGGATATCTGCGGAAAGTCGGGATTTATCAAATATAATTTATAGGCAAGTAAGAGAACCTGTTCCGCAGTTGGCCTTGCCTTATACGACCGCGTAGAGTTAGTTACTTCCCGGAACGTTTGACATATGATTGAAAAAAAATATTAAATCATTCTAACACTCGTCAGTGTGTATATAATCCACAGTGCTTAGTGTTATACTCGGTTTTGTAATATTATACTTACTGGGAAAGGTAATTTGGCACAATAAATATTACTTATCAACATGTAATCGAATTTATGAGAATTATAAGAAATTTATGATACAATCTAAAAAGAATTTACATGTAATGTTGATTTAAACCGACCCAAAAGACCCTACTTCTTTTTCCACTTTTTTAACACCACAATTTTTAAATTGATGCTTAAATTACGCGTATAATATTTTTCAAATAAATTATTTAATATACCACTTATACTATGTTAAAAATAACACTAGACATTTACGATTGAAAGAATTTTTGCTAAAAATCACAATATTAAGAAATAATTACAGTTAAATTCAAAAACCAAGTTTTGCATTCCACTTTATGCAAGGACCAAGTTTTACAAATAAAATGTGCAAATACCAGTAAAACAAGTTTAATTAGTTATTTGTTTATTAAAAAAAAGGCGCAACAATCTGCCCAAAAGTATGTTGCAGCATGTTTTATTACAACCAATGTTTATTAATCTGGGACATTACCTTGCCACATCAAAATGGCGTCAGTTGTAACTCTGCTTGTGAATGATGCCTCCATGCCCGCAGGTTCTTTAGTGACCAGTGTCGGTCGTGTCACAGTAGAAAGCACGTACGCGCTGTCTCAACTGTGCTACGCAAGATGCTCTTAGCTGTGAAGTTTTGGAAAGATGGCCGATATTAACCGGTGTTTTGTTCATAAGTGCGGTGGAAAGTTTAATAATTACATGTGTCATATTTAGTTAATGGTAAAAGTGTTTTGTTTACAATGTTTCAATAGAATAATTAAAGCATGTGTTATTTTGAAGTGGTCTATCGATCCCTGAAGTTTGGCAGTAATTTCTAAACACTGTATAAAAAGGACGAAGACACAAAGGGGCATAGTAGCCGACGCATAGAAAGAGAGCACTCTTATACAGGCGAAGAGAGCCCAAAGAACTTGACAGTCTTGTTCGAACCACTAGCCGGCATAGCTAAAATAATATAATAATAATAATAAACAAGCCTGACATAGTCCTCCTCGACCATCAACTCAAGGTGATGTATGTCATCGAGTTCTCGGCACCTGCGGAGAAAAACATCATCTTGAAGGAGGAGGAGAAACGGACCAAATACCGCTATCTCCGGTACGAGCTCCAAGTGCTGTACCCAGGTTACTCGGTAAAAATGGTCGTCTTTATAATCGGTGTATTCGGAGGGATAAAGCCTACGCTGCTCACGGAACTAAAGATCATACCGGCCTGCCAAAAATCAGCCGAGTGGCTGGCAGGCCAAATGCAGAAGGCAGTCATTCTGGGTTCTCTCCGTCTGCTTAGGTCACATGATTCTGGTATCTACAGTCACTACCCTGCGGGATGTGGGGAGTGGCTGTAGTTAATGCGCCGGCGCGACTCCCGTGAGGCGTCGGAGGCCATGGAAGGACTGTCCGGCATCGGATAATTCGAAAAAAAAAAAATAATATTTATTCACCGAATCAATACATTTTTATATTTACAGAATAATTTACCTAAGTAATATTAGAGTTAGTAAACAAATAGGGAAACCCACAGAAGGTAATCCTTGGAGGTGGGTACATACAATTGAGTACTAAACTGCTTCTTTCTTAGAATATTAGGAAAAAAAATACTTATTACTAGACGTAATTAGAGATTATAACAAATGGTGTATTCTATGACAGAATTTAAATTTAAATTTGAAAAGGAAGAACAATACATAACGTGATATTTCTAAAATACATTTATTATTAATTCATTTAACCATAAGTGCTTAATATTTAGTTTTTGTAACAATAAATATTTTTAAGGTCTACATTTTGATGTATTTGTTGTCTTGGTATGTTACTGATCCATTTTTTTATTTTACTTTTGAACATATTATCAGAGTTTAGCTGTTTATTTTCAGTTGAAACTAAATTATATAATTTAGGGTCGAGATACAGATAACTTCTTTATAAAATGTTTTTTCCGGTTTTGGAACAACGGTTGAATTTGGTTGATGTCTAGTGTTATTATTATGTTCAATCTGAAGCAGTTCATGTTTGTTTTTGTGTTGTCTTATTACCGTTTGAATAAAAAATAATTGTCGGATATCAAATAATTTTGTATCTGCATATAAGTCATTACTAGGATAAGTATAGGGTTTTTATAAATAACTTTTAGGATCAATTTTTGAATTATTTCTAGAATACTTATATGGTTATTCATTACTGCTCCCCATGCGACTATTCCGTGTAAGATGACTTTCTACTAGTGCATGATACAATATGCGCATTTGTTCAATTTTAAATATTTGAGAAAAATGTTTAAACCTATAGAGAACAGAACGCATTTTTTTGACAACATAATATGTGTATCCCAGGTGACAATCTAAATATATACCCAAATATTTAAGGCTGTTGGCGGAGGTGATACTAATATGTTCTGTACCATTACAAATGATTAGGGCATTGAAGGTAGATAGATTTCTTGAATAGGATGTGAAAGAAATATAGTAAGTTTTTTAAAATTGATGGTTAAAAATCTGTTGTTAAAGCACTCAATTATATTTTTAAAATCATTTTCAGCAGTTTCTTTTAATGTATCCCAGTCAGAAGCTTTCAAAATAACAGCAGTGTCATCAGCAAAACTCACTATGTCTTCTTTCACCGAGATGTTGTATAGGTCATTTAGGTAGATATCAAACAAAATTGGTCCCAACACTGTTCCTTGAGGAACTCCATATTCTAATATCTCGATATCACTGAGGTTATCAGTGATTTTAACACATTATTTTCTATTAGCTACACATTAACATATATGGAGCACCTCTAAAGCCAATGTTTTCTAGTATATGAAGAAGCTGGCTGTGGCTAACTGTATCAAATGCCTTAGCCAGGTCGACAAAGATGCATAGTGTCGGGGATTTTTCATCAATTAATTTACTAATTCTATTAGTTAGGTAAACTATAGCATCTTGTGTCGATCTGTTCTCCCTGAATCTAAACTGCCTTTCAGATAATACTTTGTTTATTTAAAAAACTCATAATGAGTATTTTCAACTGTCTCAAATATTTTGGCTAGGTTTGAAATCAGGGAGATATGCCGGTAATTAGTCACATCCAAGTTGTCTTCATTTTTATGGACGGGTTTTATTACTGCAATTACTGTAAAGAATAGGACATTATTTTGTATAATATCTATTCTGTTTTTGTTGTTGAAACGCCTTGTGAGTTGATCAATGATCACTTTTATTGAATTTATTCTACACTTTTGTGAGGGAGTCATTAAAAATAATGATGTTTACATAAACATTATGTCTAATTATTATCAGTTCAAGGAAATTATGTAAGGAATAAATTTAACACCGGCTCTAGTAAATATAAAAAAAACATAAATATTCATATGCCTATAAATCACTGTATCTAACTCTGATTCACATTCACATGTTTAATTAAGCGATTTTCATTTTGTACAGTTTTTTATAGGTGTAAAAACATACATATTTAAATAAATATAACTTTATTTTGTCTGGCCAGCTAGGAGAAATTTCCCTACAAAACACTACTGTGTATTACCAAATCCAACGTCCTAATTCTATAAATTAAGGTAAAACGAATCTAGGCCTTAAACTTGGGGAGGTAACATGACAAATACATATAAATAGTATAACATATACATATCTTATATTTTTATTTACATAAATAACTTTTTAAAGACTTTTTTATTTGATTAAAGTCAACGTTGACTCTTGAAGAAATTAAATGATTTATAAAATGAAATATGTTTATTCTAACATGATGAGTATAAAACTGGTTACTAGTGGTTTGACAAATGTGTGAAGCTAATTTATAACCTTCCTGGTTTATGCTGGATAAGCATTTACAACAGTTCGTCGACTTGAAATAAAGCAAGTGCTAAATAAGCAATTTGTAATTCTAGGAGAGAATTTGTTATCTGTAGCATAGGTGTAATATGATACTCTGAGATATGAAATGAAGCCAAAGACGTGTATAAGTTAATATACAGTGGCGTGGATTTTATATAACAACTTCCTCCTTATAAAAAAAGTTGGTTTATGCAACATTTTTTGCAAAATGAAAAACACGGTATGGAAAGCATGAAATCCAAAAATGTAAAATATGAAACTAATGAAAATTAGAATTAAACATTTAAAATACAAAATATAAAGGTAGGTCATAAGCGTAAAGGTGTAAAGATAGCAATATGTAAAAATTTACATTCTGAGAATCTAAAACAATATGAACCGTGATAAAAATTAAATATAAAAAGGTAAAAATGCAAAACGTTAGTAAACAGTACTAAAAGTTATAAAATAAAAGTGATTAAAGTTTTTTTTTTTAAATGAATTAAAATTCACTGAAGTCAATAAGATTCACAATGAACTATTGAGGTCCACAATAAGGCACAGAATACACAAAAGTCTTAGTTGAGTTATATTGCTTCATTTACCTCTTCACGAATCGGAGGACCTTTTTTTTTGCAGGGAGTATGTTTGTGAAGCTCTTGAAGGTTTTACTAGGTCCCGGTGGAGGTGGAGGTAATGTATTTGTGTTTGATGGCTAATCTGCGTCTTCTTTTTGTTTTACACTTACAACATACATAGAGGAATAGTAGTCCAAAGATTAGTGTGATTATGAAATATGTGAACCAGGAGATGTGTTTGAAAATAAACGGTTCGTTGATTAGCTCGTCCAAGTCCTTCGAGTATTGATCCAATTTATGCTTGGCAATCTCGAGATCTTCTGTGTTTAGATTGCTTAGTTTCAGTGGCTTTAATTTTTGGAACTGCATTTTGGCTGGAAGTTCGTTACAGCACTCGTATGGAATTTAAATAGGATGGGTGTTATCCTTAACATCTAGTACCTCGTTTGAACTTGCCTGAATTTTGGTTGTACCAACGAAGGCGTAACAATTAGGTTGTAATTTTATAATGGAGCGTTTGGTAATGATTTCAGTTTTTGAATTTTTCTTTGGATAGTTGATGGTAACATGCAGGGGTTCTGCATGTTACCATCTGGGTTCTGATGACTAACTAGGTGTTTCCCGAAGTTTTTGGACATTGTAACCTTGACTTATAATGAAAGAGGTTTGGCAGTTTTCAGGTAGGACCCTAAGATTTTTGAAATGCCTAGCTTCGCAGATGGCACTGTTGTCTATCGGGTAGGAGAACAAGTTTGAACATAATTTGGTTCCAATGTTAAGTTGTTGACATTCTTTCAGGTCCGGAATAGGTAGGAACATCAAAGAATCATCATCTCTCGCGATATATTTTTGAGAGACTGACAAAATATGGTGCAACCCAGTTATATTATCCAGGATCGGAATGGGATATAATTGATAGGCTGTATAGGTTTGGGGGTCTACCAATGGTATGTTTAAAACAAAAATTAAACTAGAAACAGTTTGAAATGCTCGGAATTCGATAATATCCATGTATTGAGCAACTTTTGATAATTTTAATGCAAGTGGCAAATTATTTTTTCTGCAAATTTTGTGAAATTTCCTGTAATGAATTTATTAAGTGATCTGGAGTAATGATAGAAGTATGAATAATTTTTAGGCGTGCAAATGATATTGAATTTAGAATATCGTTCAGATTGTTTTCAATGTACAAATAACTAGCTATTAATTGTTCACAAATTTCTAGAAATTTTAATTTTGTTTTGACTATTTGTATATCATGTTGCGTATTTAAGATAGCATATTCAATTTCTTCGATATCATCGTTAAATGTTTCTTCGTCAATTTCTGAATGGTCAAGTTGAAGTTTCTAACGACTGACGTTGTCACTGAAATTTGCTTTTTCAACAAGTTTTGTAATTCGCGTTCATCTCTATTTAATTTATTGATGCAGTTAGAGTAATATTCACCATCATCGGCGTCTAGGTTTCCGGAAATTGATTTGAAAATTACCGTTTAAAATTCCGCGTTTGTAACGTTTTGTATCAAGATGAACTTCGTTAAATTTTGATTGTATACTTTTGGAAATTTGTGTTAGAAGACTAAGGTGAGTTTTGACTTCGCTTAGGAAAGTGTTCATATTATGAATAGCGGGATCGAGGATGTTTATGATGGTGTCTAAAATGTTATCATTTTTGTCGAAGGGTTGTTTTAAGGAAGAAATGTTTTTGTGTACCAATAATGTCCATTTGTCGTTTGTCACTACTATGTCTGATGTTTCATGGTAGTAAATTATTGTTTATGGGTGTGATTTTATATTGGGAGACTGCCAATGTAGCTGATCTGAGCACCAAGATTGGCCTGGAAACCAAAGTTAATTTTCAGAATAAGGTTTCATTCTGTGGAAATTTACTTTAGTCGTTTGGTTAGTATTAGGGTTGCGCAAGATTGCTGAATTTTGAAAAAATCTCGGTTATCTCGAAAGGACCGTTAAATTTATTTTGCAATTTGTCTTTAATTTGTGACTCCTTTACATATACTTTATCGCCGATATTATATTGATAACGATTTTCAGGAACTTGTTTATAAAAACGTATTTTAGCTTTTTCTTTATTGTTCTGATTTCGGCTATGCGCTATTTTATAATTATGTGATTCTATTATTTAAATCTCGGACGTATTTGATTATTAATTCTTTTTGGTTGTACAAAGTTTCGGGGGGTCGATTTAATGTGTGACCAAAGACTAATTCGTGTGGAGTAATACCATGTGATTTGTTTGCTGAATTATTGTATCAAATTACTGCATATGGCAAAATGGTAAACGGATGTTCGTTCGGGTTTTTGATTTTATGAACCCGTATCATTTCTGCTAGAGTTGCATGAAATTGTTCCAATAAGCCGTTTGACTCTGGGTGTCCTACACTCGAAAATGTTAATTTTATGTCATATAACGTACAAAGATCTTTTAATAAACTATTGTCAAATTCACGACCATAGTCGTAATGTATCCTTGAAAGGTGTGCCATTGTGTTGGAAATATAATAACCAATGTTTTGACAACGGATTTAGCGGTTTTATTTGGAATTGCGCAAGTCTGAGTAAATTTTGTTAATTCGTCGCGAATAGTAAGGGCGTGATTTCGTGTGGGTCATTCAAATATATCGATATTAAATCTTTCGAACGGCGTTTTCAGAGTTTCAGTGATTACTAGTGGATTGCTAACATTCTTACGACAAACTTTTGACTTTTGACAGGTTTCACAATTTTTTAAAAGTTTTCGACGTCTTTAGTCAATCCGTTCCAATTGTATTTTTCTTTTATTCTACTAATCGCGATGTAAATTATTTTTACCTGAGTGGTTTTGATCTAATATGATGGGAATTTGCTCTTCATTAGACACTTGTTCAATATTTTGACAAATTATTAATTTTGGATCTTTTTCTGCAATAATTAATAACATTTCTAATATTGGCAGGTCTTAAGTTATTTTCTACATGATACGTTTGCGTGAGGTCAAATTCGTTTTGATATTAAAATAGTGTGAAAAATAATGTTTCGTTAACAGATTTTGGGTCGAAAGGTAAGGAAATGATAAAGTGCTTCCGTTTCCTGACAGTTTTGCTTGAGGCAGTGTTAATTTGGATATTGTGGAAATCGGGGTGTTCCTCGAAAATATCTTTGATTATTTTATAATGAAGATCTTGTAATTTATTTTGTTGAAAGAACCTGATAATGTTTTTATTTTCCCTGTCTAGCAATTGCTTGTTAGAAAATTGAATTTTGGATCGATAATTGATTTTGTCTTATATAAATTAATAAAGGTGTCGAATTCATCAGCGATTTGTTCGTCTGTAATTTCGTTGTTTGTGTTTTCATCGTCGTCCGTGTCGTCCTCATTTGTGGCTAAGATTTTAGAATAAAATTTGGAACAATCCGAAAAATGATTTATTTTTATTCTAGATAAAGCGTTCGCATTTTTGTTAATTTTGCCAGGTTTATAAATGATGTCGTAATCGTACTCTTCGAGTTTTAAACGCCAGTGTGCTAATCTACTTCCTGGGTCTTTTATGGAAAATAACAGGTGAGTGGTCGATGGTCTGTGATTAGTTTGAACTTTCTACCGAATAGGTATGGCCTAAAGTGCTTAACCAGACTATGGTTAAAAGCTCCCTTTCTATGTTTGAATACTTGGTTTCGTATTGCATAAAATTCGAGAAGCATAAGCAATGGGTAAATCTTTACCAATAGGTGCCTGCGAGAGTACTGAGCCGATCGCGAACGCGCATGCATAGTTAACACGAAAGGTTCATCGAAATTTAGATAAATTAAAATGAGTCAATGTTTGTTTGGGTTCGGCAAATGAATTTTGGCAAACATCAAAGTTGAAGGGGACGTTTTTTTGTAAAAGTTTGGTCATGGGTTTGGTGATTTTAGAAATGCTTGGAATGAACCTGCGATAATAACCTGCAAGTCCTAAAAACGATTTAATTCCGTTTTGGTCTTTAGGTTGTGGAAAATTTAAAATAACGTCAACTTTACTCGGGTTAGGTTTTACACCATCCTTTGTTATTAAATGTCATAAATATGCGACTTTCTTGCGTAAAAATTCGCATTTGTCAGGTTGTATTTTTAAATTAGTTTTTTAAAGGCGTTTGAATACCTCAGTTAAGCGAGAAATGTGCTTGTGGATGGTAGGTGAATCAATTATAATATCGTCCATATAGACAAGACATCTATTGTTTTGAATTCCAAGTAGAATGTTATCCATCACTCTTTGAAAAGTTGGTGGAGCGTTCTTTAGTCCGAAAGGCATGCGCGAGAACTCTTAATGGCCATTTTCAACTGTAAAAGCTGTTT
>JANEYF010005369.1:0-20596 GCA_029963845.1 Rhamnusium bicolor | reverse complement strand
TACATTATTACTGTTTCGTTTGCATTTTGCTGGTACGCTTCTTTACCATAAACTTAATAGCATGCCAAAAATAAAAATAAAAACTAAATACAACTGTAAAATTATACTTCCAAAAATAGGTGTGACAAACGGTGAAATTTATTTATACTGACAGTAGATCATAATCTGTCATACATTTTACGTTTCAAAGCATAGTCATTGGTTTTTCGCAGTATTAAATATCTAATATTAGGTACCAAAAAATGTGCATAAATGCATATTTTGTCAACTTTCTTAAAAACGGTTCATTCAATCTAAAAAATCCCATAAAGCAGTTTTTGTTTACAATGTAGGGACAGTTTTAAAAAGTTATGATAAATAACAAAAACATAGTGGCGTACCATTGGGGTGTACAATAATATTACTGGTATTACTCATACGGAAATAAATTTAATTCATTTAAGTGAAGAAACTACTTTCTATGCAGTATATATTTCATCTCAAGTTTCAACACAATACCTCCAAACAATTTTAGATCTTCAGGAAAACGGTATTTTTCTTAACTTTTATAACTATCCAGTAACGAAGCGTTTCTGGACTCACGTTTATAGGAACATTTTCTTGTTATTTTTGGATTGCTCCATCTGAACACTGCTGCAGGGTTTTGAAACACTCTGTATAAGTTGCTTTACACCAAATATACACAAAATGCGTAAACGTAGTAACCGGGCAAACTCTTTAATTTAACATAATTTTCTTGTAGAGCATGTTTTTTTGGCTATCTGATATAAGGTACCCCTTATCATTCAACTTTAGTAAAAAGATAACTTTATTAACAATCTTATTTCTAGCAACATAGGTGAGAGAATCTGGAACAGCTTGCATTCTTTCACTTATTATTTCACAAAAATCAATCCTATCTCCTGGTAACAGTTCTTGAAGATTGTAAAAATATTATTTTCCACCTACGACTCAAAGCGACTTCAGAAACGATTAATAAATACAGAGATTTTCAGATCTAAAGAGAATATTATTTATACATTGTTCTGATTCTGCGGCTGGCTCCTTGTGAAACATTATTAAATATTTTAAATAAACAAAGAAAATTTGCTTTTAAATGTTTCAAAATTGTATTTTCACTCTACACGTGTTTCGGCTTTTTTAGGCCCTTTTCAAGATTACAGATGAGAGGTACTAAATTTGTGTTCCTTGCTTATATATTGAATGTTACATCTGGCAACTTATACTAATAAAAATGGTTTGAAAGATTTGGAATTTTTAGACAAGTTAAATTACTTTATCTAAAATGTGGTGACCTGCGAATATTTGTTGTTCATTTGTAATCGTTTTTTTATTTTTGGAAGCTTTCTTAATTTCTAATATTTCTAGTAAGTCTAATTTTTTGCTTTTCTTTTCGGAATGAAGTAATTCTACATTATCCACATTTATAAAATGATTGTTTTCTATACAGTGTGTTGACATGCAGGTGCTATATTCGTTGTTTACAATAGACTTTTTATGCTCTTCAACTCGCTTTATATTACATCCAGCCTGGCCAATGTATATAGCGTCCCAGTCACTACATTTTAGTTCATACAGTCCCTGTCTTTTGTAGTTTTTCTGTTTTATCCTTATTGTTTATTAACATTTTTCCTAGGTTATTTTTATTTACAGATATTGTTTTGCAACCTAATTTACTTAATTTATTGCTGACTTTATCCCTCAATTTCAGGTCTATAATTAATACATTTATGGATGATATTGGCGTCTTGTACAGAACCAGCATAAAACTCCTTACATATTTTTCTTTTGTTTTGTAACATAGATAATTTAATAAAAACACATTTTAGGTAAAGTAATTTAACTTTTCCAAAAAATTCCAAATCTTTCAAACCATTTTTATTAGTATAAGTTGCCAGATGTAACATTCAATATATAAGCACACGAACACAAATTATAATTTAGTACCTTCATCTGTACTCTTGAAAAGGGCCTAAAAAGCCGAAACACGTGTAGAGTGAAAATACAATTTTGAAACATTTAAAAGCAAATTTTCTTTGTTTATTTAGAATATTATTTTTTGCAAATCAATAAAATTGTTTGTCATATGCCTCTTAGACATTGTATAATTAAACAAATATGCTTCCCTTATTTATGTCCGCCTTTTATTCAAATGTTCAGCCTACTTATTCGCTGAAATTTTTGACATTGGGCCCTAACGTTCCTCGATTTTATGCAACCCTGGTAGGTTGTTGACGTCATTTTCCACTCTATTCTCCCACGCACGTTCTAACATCTCCATAAAAGATGAAGAAATAATATGGCAAATAACGAGGCCAACGACATCCACTTTGGATGGCAAGGTCATTGCCTGGGACATTATTGTCATTTCACTCAAGTTCATTTGGTGCTACAAGGGCCGTATTATATGGTACTTCACTTCCTCTTACTTCTGCGATCTTGGTGAGGTGTTGACGTCATTTAACAATCAGATTCTTGCTTCATAAGAATCACAAAAAATTGTAAATAGCATCTTGAACTAATTTTGAGTAAATAATCGGAGAGTAGGGATTTACTAAAACCTGCAATAAAGCTCATACTAACAATTTGTTTAATTAAATAAATTAATTTGAATTAAGTAGTTCGAAAGATTATGCATAATACCCGTATTAGAAGAGCTCTTCCAAAAAATGGAAAAATAATTTTTTTAAAGTTTTTAAATGCATTATAAACTTTTTAACATGTTACCTATTTTTTTATGAATTATGAAAAAGCTTTTGAAGATATATAATCAAAAGCAAAAAGTGGGCATGAGTCGTTTATTAAAAAGAATACTGATTGATGGTTCTTTACAGTAGTTTCATTTTAGCAAAACTTCTTTCTTTTCGCACAGGTGCCTAAAAATCTCTCGCCCAGTTTAAGCAGAATAAGTCATAAAACTGAAATACTTTTATTACATCTGAAATTTTAATTTCAATTTCATGTATATTTATGCACGACTTTGACAGGTACTTGCACGCTAACCGAAAACGTACATATTTCATTACATCATTAACAAAATACTCAAGTAATATGGAAATTGTTGTGAAGTATCCTTAAGTTTTTGACTGAGTTGGGATCAGGAACTCAGCTCTCGGATATTTCGTTCTATAAATCCTTAATGCCAATAAGTATTTTCTATCAGCTTCTTTCAAAGAGTACATTTGGTGAATTTCATGGCTACTTGTTCGTTAATACTAAAAAAAAAACAGCACCCGAACTTTTACAACAATAAAGAGAATTACTGATAAAACGGGTACTTTTATGACCGTATCTACCTGCATGATTTGTTTGAATTTGTTTTGATCAATTTGCTGGCACAGTGCTTACATATTAGCTTGAGATCAACGGGTCCCGGGTTGGAATCCCGGCTAGGGAATGGATGTGTAGCGGCGTTTTAAAATATCAAGGCGATAGCATAGTTGGTTAGATCGTTGTTGTTTGGCAGAACATGGTTAGTCACTGTCTATCTCTCCTGAGTTCGAGTCTCAGCTGCATTATCTGGCAAATGTGGGAGGGAATGGTTGTTGTGTGTATGTGTGTCTGTCCTGGTTGAGTGGTGGAATAGTAATGTGCTAAACTTCTCCCAGGATGTTAATATAAATAAGGCGTTAAAAAAAGAAAAAAACATAATTGGAAGCAATATGAAATCGCCACTTTGTCATCAAATATCTTGGCACCCGTGACAGATAGGCCCATGATACCCTATATCAGTGGAAAGTTCTTTCAAAAGAGCTTTCTTTTTGATAACATAGTACACAGAGTGTTCCATTTGAAAAAAAAAGAGAAAAAAAAAAAGAATTTTCGTTTCCTGACTCACCCTGTATAAAATGGCATATTTCGTTAAATCTGATAATAAACTCTAGTAAATTAGAGGTTTTTGAGAATTTTCGGGACACTCTAGCACAGTGAGCTCATAAAATTGACATGTTTTTGGAAGAAACTCTTATCATGGTACCGACCCATTGCATATCTATCAAATGATATATCGTTTGAATCGTCTTTAAAATGAGAATCCAAATATGCAATAATATTCTGTTTAAAAAAAACATTAGTTTATGAAGTCACACCTAAATGGATCTTCCTGTATATTTCAAAATATATTTAAACTATACACCTCTGTTTTCTCTACCACACGGTTTTTGGAAAATTTTCAGTACATTTTGTGATAGAGCCAGTATATTTGGACAACGCGAGGCTGAGATTCCTTGTATAGCAATGAAGGAATCAAATTAGCAGCCCTTGAAAATGATAAAAAAGTGTACATTTTAAAAACCTCCAGATAGTTCTAACTTGGTTGATCAAACGGGCACTGAGTACTGTCTACTTTCAAAAGAATGGCTCAAAATGCCGTCTTTGTTGAATTTCTTATTTATCAACATCGTAGCTTCGTATTGTTTGTGACAATTGTGACAGAAAAGATACCTGGTAAAGAAATATATTACAATTATCGAGACTGATCAAAAACTTTAGTTAGTTAGCTGTGATGTAACAGGAACATAGAACAGCTGTAGTTCTAAGAGATTACGCCGTTATCTTTGTTAAAAGAAGTGACAGATCATTCCAAATTGTACATTTTACAAATTAGAGTTCTCCGCTAGATTTTTCTAAATGAACTGAAAATGGCAAACACATCAAACCAATTTCTAAAAATGAAAAGAATAAGTATAAGAATAACACCAATTTCCCCACTATCTACGTAAATAAGACATTTGAAAAACGATTCCACATCAAATTATTTTGCACAAGAAAATCCAATAGTTACAGACATGTCAAAATAGTTCAAAAGCATAGCTCAAAAACACGGGCTATATGGATATATGTTAATTATAGTTTTATAACAATTTATTAATATTGTATTATTATATAGATTAATTGAACAGCAGACAATAAGAATGGCCTTTGATTATCTGGATGATGAAATTTTAATGGAAAAACTGGAATAATTTGGGATCAGAGTTGTTTCAATACTTGTCGAACTAAAAGCAACGAGTAGTTGAATTTGGTACCTGGTAAACAATTTAAGTCTGATTTTACTGATTAAAAATAGGAGTGGTAGTGTAAGCATATGGATTAGGGACTTTGCTATATATTTTGTATATTATTCAGCTACCCAAAATAACTGACCAAGATATAATTATTTATACCGACACTGCTGGACTTCAGTTAAGACAAAATGAGGCTTTTCTCAAAAAGTAAAAGAAAAAATTAACAAAATGTTAATATGTGAATAACAATGTCTTTTCAGGAGCCAACTTTTGGTCTATAAACATTTTTTCCTTTTATTCCTCTAATATAAAATTGCAGTTAAGCAAAAAATTCGATATTAGTTTTTATTTTTCCACCTACTACGTGAATGTGATTTTAACTGAGAAATCGTACGATCTCAAAATCTATGTGTGGCCACGGCTATCATCAGATTGGTGATTGATTCACCTGATGGCTTATTAAAACGATATATCGTTCCGTGTATGGGGCCCTTATCTAATAGAGTGGGCTGACTTCTTTACTTTCCTCCGAAGAATGGTATATCATTTATACAACTCTCGTCTAAGTTTACATAACTTCTGCGTATACCCTGATATACAGAACCTTCATAAATGATCGTAAGCCACGTGATCAATTGATACAGGGTTATTCATTAAATTACCCACCCCTTATCATCGTTATTATTGCCTATAGAAAAAAAGTTTTAAACAAAAGTTGTGTGGTTATGACTGAATGTTGTTAAAATGCTATCAAAAGTACAGTAGCGTGTAGACTTCAGGGATACAAAAAAATAATATTTTTTTTAATGGAATACCCTGTATATTATTAAATTTTGGAATGATCCTTTGTTCCTGATTTCAAAAATGTACCATATGTTAACCCTACCATATACCGTTTTTGAGTTATTAAACGTCGAATATCTTAGTTAAACTAGTTACTGTAAATATGGAAAAGTTAACATTAATAAAGTGAGCTATGTAAATGACAACTATTATGTTTGATAAGTGACATTTCTTTAATGAAATAATCAAAATGGTTTACAGTGAGGAAGAAAAAAATCCAAATATTTATACAAAATAGATAACAAAGATTTATTTAAGAAATTTAAATATAAATAAATGATCTCATAAAAGATGTTCGATGTGTCCACCATTATTGTCAATGCATAATTCATAACGTCTTCATATATTTATAATTGCACCGGAAATGGCTTCATTATTTACATTCAGATTGTTTATTTCAAGTTGAATCCTGTCTTTAATGACTTGAAAACTATCATTATTATTGACAATGTCTTTTAGAAATCCCCAAAAAAGAATCCGTAAGGGTCAAATCCGGACTCTTAGGTGGTAATTTAATAGGTCCATTATTTCCTATCCAGATTGGGAACACATTATTCAAATGATCTAGAACGCACTATGCGGAGTTGCCCCATCCTGCATCTAAATCATATCATCAAGTTCGGCTTCCGGAAAATTCTGCTAAAGAATATTTTCTGCTTCTGGGATAATTATTTCCAGGTAGATAACTCCAGCTAACAGTTTTTCTTCCTGATTTGTTTTACCAATCTTTTTCTGTTGTGCTTGTTTTCCCATGACCTTCGATTTTTTCCCATTAAAAACTCCTGCCGTAGAAAAGGATGATTCATCAGTCCCTAATATTCTAGTAAAAAAATCGGGATCTTCATCCAACTTTTGAATCATCTGGCGGCAAAAGTCCAGCCTTTTCCTTTTATGAGCCTCTGTTAAAACTTGTACGGGTAAAATTTTATATGGTCTGTAGCTGTTATTTTTTAATGTACATTGGATTCTGGAATAACTTTTACCTAATTGATCGACTGCATTATTTATACTAAAATCAGAATTTTCTAAAAAATAATACAATGTTTCAAAAAAGTCTATTCGTGAATAAATATGGATGGGCTTACCTTCGAAATGAAGCAGTATATCTAGCTATTCTTCCTGGTTTGCTTGAACTACACGCTTTGTTCTACTAAAACTGGAGGTATTATTCACCTTTCGGTAAATATTTTTGAACGTATTTTCTGATGGTGTTGGATACAATACTGTATATTCTCTTTTTGCTGCATGTTTATTTTTGTTATTTTGTATATAACAAGTAAATATTTGGACTTTTTCTTCCTCACTGTAAACTATTTTGGTTATTTCATTAAAGAAATGTCACTTAGCAAACATAATAGTTGTTAGTTTCATAGCTCACTTTAATAATGTTAACTTTTCCATATTTACAGTAACTAGTTTAACTAAAACATTCGACGTTTAATAACTCAAAAACGGTATATGGTCGGGGTAATATATGGCATATTCTTGAAATCAGTAACAAAGGATCATTTCAAAAATTTAATAATATACAGGGTAACCCATTTAAAAAAATATATAATTTTTTTGTATCCCCTGAAATCTACACGCTACTGTAGTTTTGATACCATTTTAACAAAATTCAGGTATAACCACACAAGTTTTATTTAACACTTTTTTTTCTATAGGCAATAATAACGATGATAAGGGGTGAGTAATTTATAATTAATAACCCTGTACCTTTTAACTTGCCATTTTGTGTTTTTCATATTACGGTAGTGTACCTCATAAGGATTTTTGCACAACAGATGTGTCTAAGAAATAGTTTTCAACCATTTTTTGCTAACGGAACGACTCGACGATGCTGTTAAAGGTAACTAATTGGTGACGAAGGTTACGATCATTTATTAAATACAAGCCGCTAGAAAACGAGACGAGATCACCAAGTTTCACTGGGTTGCCGCAACATTATTGATTGCGACTACCGTTGTTTAACTTCGTGTGGAAATACGAGTATGTAAAGTCAGATCTATCTATGCTCGTCACATCATCAGCTAAATAAATATCTTTTTTGGTCAAACAATAACTGCTTCCACTAGAAGTGAATAATTGACACTGAACAGAAGTTGGATTGAAGTGCTCATAATAGCACCGCATCCCAATGTGTGGTAATGTATTGCTAATCTCGCAATGTTTTATCTGACATTGTAAGGAGAAAGCTACCATAATAGTAAACCACATGTATATGCAATATAAGACTGGTTACGGTATCATTTTTTTTTAAATATAATAAATAAATACACATATACAAAAGATAAATATTTTTAAAATGAAACGACTGGTTGCAAAAATACACATACAAGTAAAGATACTATCTACCTAATCGAATTTCGGAAATATACCTAGTCGTCCTATTTTCTTAAATAACTTTTCACTATAAAAGTTAGTTTTATGAATCTTCTTTATGATTCTTCTACAACCACTGTAGAGATTTTACAGTAATATCTCAGACTCTTTGATTCATAAGTAAAAAATATGTAAGTTGTAAAAAGGATACTACTCATTGATAACGGCTCGCTAAATGTGTGCAGGGTTAAGATAATATAGAAAAATCCTTCATATAAAGGTGATTGATAACGATACGCTAAATGTTTGCAGGATTACGTTTTTCTGAATTTTTATACATGTTTTTTTCCTGATGGTATCTAAATCAGTAGTATGGCTCAAGAGACACTTGATTTTTAAATTTTAAGCTGTAATACCAATATTATTTACTTTTCTATTGTTGGTACAGTTTCTGCCCCATCCACTTTGTTTACTCTTCACATCTCCCACATCCTGTGATCCTGGTTGGTTGTTGACGTCAGTTCGAGCCTGAGCCGTCCTTTAGGTGCAGACTGTGACCCAGTATTACAGAGGATAATAATATTCATATCGTTGAACCTTTCGCTGGTGGTTACTTGCTTACTTCTGCTCTATTATTGATTTCGACGATGAAAGTTGGAATTTTGGACCGATATGTGTGACTAGGGCATGAAACCTGTAGCTGTTTATGGGCTCCTATTTAAAGGATCGCGAGGTATGACTCCCAATCAGGGCCATTCACACCGAGATATTTTGGTTCGAGAAAACTGAATTATTGAATGGGTCAATAAACTTTGAACTCAGTGTTGTCCTTTGAAATGATTAGTAATTTAATTTCTGCACACACGGCCCAGACACCACTTTTTTTAAAAGTGTTATACATATATTTTGATAAAAGAATTATGGTAATAACTGTTATTTAGTTAATTGCTTAAATAATTCATAACAACAATGCTCGAGCTGCCATCAATAGATGCTTAAATAAAACATAATTATCATTAAATTTATACTACTAAAATAATATCATGGAACAAATATTCTTGATAAATAAATAGGTTGTTATAAATTAATGTAGCTTAATAGACTACGGCATATCTGTACGTGCCATGCAAAAACTGAGTAAATTAGCACAAGAGTGAGAAGGGAGCAATGGAGAATTTCAGGCCAAGGCTTGACTTGCCCTTTCTGCGCACTATTGAAAATGTGAAGGAAGTAGATACCATTCAGTCCAAATAACATGGGCAGAAGCCTAACCAAAATCGCCATCTTGAAAACCCATTTTATTGTATTTCAATTGATGGAAATAAGGACTTCTTGTGGTGATAATTCCTTCGACCAATCCGCTACAAGTAGTTCGCTGAAATTCGCCATATTGGAGATCCATTCCGGTATACGACTGAATGTTTGATATTACTGCACTTTACAGTTATTGATATAACATGTCACATATTATATAATAGTAATATTTCCGAGATATAATTAGACATTAGGTTAATGTCGGTAAAAAATTAAATCATTGCCACAAAGTTCTCAATCCAAGAACTTGCTACTAACTATTTTGCTAAAATATCAAAATTAGAAAATGACTTATGTTCGTCTGTTCAATATAACAATGAGACTGCATGTGAATGAAGTAAAAGAAATGTTGATAAAACTCACGACTTATAAACAAAACGGTTACCTCATTCACGCTCTAGCCTATCGGATCGCGAAACGTCACAAAGGGCTCTCCATCTCATTTTCATTAACTTCTCACTAAAATTCACATCAAAGTCCATTATTATTTAGAGAAAACAAAGAAATTTGAACTTGCAGTTTAAAAATTTAATACCACCATAATAATAAATAATGTACGTCAGGTTTGAAATTTGGTGTCCAACTAACTTAGGACTAAAAACTACACATCCGTTATTATTAGGCCACAAAAACTAATATTAACTTGTTCAGCAATTATGCAACAATTTTTTAAATCAATTTTAATTAACGTAGGTAGATAGTAATTATAGGTATTTCAATAATTATTTATGAAATTAAGCCCAAGAAATAGTATTTTGATGTGACTTTTATATTACAATAAATATGACAAGTTAATATTTTGAAAGTTTAATAAAAATATACTTCATGCATACATAATATTTTAAAAAGTATCACTAAATTACAAACTATTTGACACAACAAATTATTTATTATTTAAATAATTACAATGAAAGTGGTCTTCTCACAAAATTCTTCGTACTGCTAGCTACCCTACCTTCGTAGTAATCATAGCATATGTATTACACAGTGTTACATATTTTGACAAGATAAACAGGAACAAGTAAGACTAACACAAAATAGAGAAAATACTTTTAATGGTTTTTTTTTTTTTATAACTCGATAGAAATATTTGCCACCATTAGTTTCTTTTAAATTCGGGCAGCATCTCGTTCTTTTTTACGACTGTTTTGTAATTCTTGATCACTTCACTGTATTGAAAATCTTACTTTATTTAAGTATGTTTCACCAAGAACCAACCGCTGACTCCATTCAATTAATATTGATAGATAGTCGATTGTGCCAGTCAGCCAATATATCATGTACTAATTTTTTTTTGCTCACACTTTTCTGCACGTCTAGTTCTATTTTCTTTTCCAGACCTACAGTAAACTTTAATTGTTTTTAAGAATTTTGAAGGCACGGTGGCTATAAATAATAAATGTTTATTATTTATATTATTCTTCAAATTAGTTGCATGACTTATTACTTGACGGTTTTAGCTTCCTTTTTAACACGCTTTTATTAGATTCACTTGTATGTTTGTTTGCTTGTTTGTTTGCTTGTTTGTTTGCTTGCTTGCAATATAAATATAGTTTAAAAAACCTACAAAACACGCTTTCATAGCAGATCAAACTAAAAAGTGAAAAATAAATATAGTTTAAAAAACTAAAAAACACGCTTTTAAAGCACATCAAACTAAAAAGTGAAAAATAATTATTAATATACACTGAAAACAATAATGAACGAAAAATACTAGTATTATTGTGAAAAAAGCGTGGGGCGCTTTGTGCCATATTTTTCGTATATCGAGCAACCCACGCTTTTTTCACAATAATACTAGTATTTTTTCGTTCATTATTGTTTTCAGTGTATATTAATAATTATTTTTCACTTTTTTAGTTTGATGTGCTTTAAAAGCGTGTTTTTTTAGTTTTTTTAAACTATATTTATTATTTTGACATTCATCAAATAGTGCACCAGTCTTAGGACCCCAAATATCTTTACGATGGTAGGCTTTTATCCATTCATTTCTTTTATTTTCATCCTTTGGAAAGTTGCAAATAGTGAAATGAAATATTTAAACCATGTTTCCTGCCGTTTTTGAAAGCTGTTGTTATATACAGCTACTGTACATCTGGCTCCAGTCATTTTTATCCTTTTGGAAAAAATTAGGTACTTTAAATAAATGAATTGCAAACTAGGCTTGTTTTTGCTACAATACCTAAATTAATAAAACAAGGACACTAAGTAATCATTAACATCAAGCACAAATCTTGGTAACATATCCCCTCACAGAAAACAATAAAATACTCACCTCTGATTTTATAAATTAATATATATATGTACATACATAAACTTTATAGGTTAAGTACTAGTGTTTTGTTCACGAAAATTCACATGGAATTATTCGTTAAAATGCAATAATCGCTTATCTTATATCTTGGCGAAACAAGTAAAAGTCCATACAAAGCAGAAATCGAAGAAAAACCAGTATTAAAAACTTAAAATAATACAAATGCAAAAATAAACACATCAAACGAAAAGCGAAAAAGCCCTTTGTGACGTCATTGACCCCCACCATAATTTTATTAAATGTGACAACCGTTTTGTTTATGAACCGTGGATAATACTCCCAATTTAGTACAGTTATTTTAGTTCTAAATAACTTGTTCTTTTTGTCTGTTTTCAGTAAGCGTAAGTTATTTTTATACTTTTGTTTCGAATATATTATTTTCATGTTTATATATTCATCCTCCCAGAATTAATACCACTATGAATGAAAATATTTGTACTTACTAAAATTATCACTTATATAAATAATGAATTTACAAATATGAGATACGTATATTTGAATAAAATACTTTTCTTTTTTATATATTATAATAGTTTTTGAATTAATCGGTAATATGAGGAAATACATTCTGGGTAATAATAAATAATCATGCCCTGTGGGTCAAGGAAAAAAATCAGTTCTGCACAATGCCCTTCTGATATTATACATGGGCACTTTCCATACAAGAATCCAGAATTTAATGAAAATACTTTAAGACGCTTTATTGAATTATATTGAATTTTATCGTATATTTTAATTAAATTTGGTGTTTTCTATTATTCTTATTCTATAAAGCATTAATCAGACTTAAAAACAATTCAAGAGCCGTTGTGTATTCCTAAAGTAATCGTGTGGTGTGCAAAGTCGGCGTTCAGTGCTATAGAGCAAGATAATGAAAACGCTATAACTGATCAACAGATTTTAAGTTTCTGGCGGTGGAATTAAGTTGATTTCCTTCAGTTTTATCAAAACATATAGTTGCATTAGGATTGGGAAACATCCCATAACATCAGAAATATCCATGACTGCTGTAAGAGAATTTTTCAGGGCATCTCCAAAGACGGAGATATTCCTTGTTCGTCATGGTACCAAAATTTGATGATGCGTGATTACTGATTATTCTAAACGGCAAGATTATACCGTTGTGGAGCTTAAATTAAGAATTCAGGAAGGAGTTGTGAGAATTCCATTGGACGAGATGGTGCTCATCGATCTGATTCTTTTTCAATAAAATGGTGAATTTTCTGAAGTAAGAATATCTAAAATAATTTATTTTAAGCATGTATTTAATTTATTATTTAATTTTAAATCATTCTTTCCTCCATCACTCCCTGTAAATAGTATTAATTTCCACAAATTACTTTGAGTAATGATACATTTAAATGTTGTCATTAACAATAAACAAAATTTATGTTTTTTAAATTTTGGCGGAGGTGCCAATGGTAAACGTTTCTGATAGCGCGTAAGAAACATTTACATGTATTTAAAACTCAATTTTAAAAATTTCCGTAAATTGAAGATTGTATATGCTTTGTATGATTTATATTTAGTTAGAAAAATGAGAATAAAAGTGAACTATCATTTTCAAAGGAGTAAGCATACAACAATAAAATAACAGCAATAAACTTCAAATTGTGAAGTCCATTATCATTCATAATTATGAAAAATTTTCACAATTTATTCCAAATCAACTACTATATCTTTGGCATATTACGGTATATAATTTATATTTTTTTGCACTAATGAAGTCAAATTAATTTTTGATATAGTGTCACTATGCCTATTTATGCTCCTGGAATTTTTACAGAAATCTCAGAAAACTTAAAGAAAGTAGGCTAAGCTAATAAGTGGAAGTTAATTGTTTGAAGAAAGTTGTTAGTAAGAAGTACAGATGAGAAGGGCCTAGTAAGGGGAAAAATCAGTTTTAAATTAATGTACGTCAGAAAAATAAGTTACTTGACATTCATGTCAAAAAGGATGCGCGTGAAATGGGAAAGCCCACTGTAAAATTAAGGAATAAAACACTGGAAAGTCAGTATGATACTGTGTGTTATCCGACAATTCGATTAAATGAAAACACCTAATCTTAAAAAACCGAAGATGACAAACAATGTCAACACTGATTATGTCACTGTCGAGAGTGACTTCTATGTCAGTGTCAAAAAATGTGACAAAAGCGTCGAAGATGACAGTGTTGTCAAATTAAGGTACTGAAGTGACAATGTCAAATTTAGTGACATTGACATCAGTGTCAAAATAAAAATCAAAATTAACTGCGACATCTACGAACGACAAATTTAGTTACCATAGTAATAAAACAAGATGAAATGGAAGAAGTGGAGGAAATGGAAACGAGGGAAACAAACAAAACCAAATTATGTAATTCATTGAAATTAAGAACTAAAAAAGCAGGATAACAGATGAAGATAATAACAGTTTCTCACATCCATCTACAAAAAAGGGGACTAATGACAAAACGAGTAAAAGCCAAGAAATTGAAATAACAACAAAAATCAAATATAAAACATTAACGGACAATGGGTTGTGACAAAAGATATGAGGCAGGCGTCAACCAGGATATCATTCTTCATAAAGGGTGCAAACCACAACTGCATTTTTTCTACATTCCCCATAAATAATAATCATGTCCACTTTTTCATTTCTTGTATAAAGTTGCGGCATTTTGAACAAAAATTAACAAGAATTTTAAAAAATTTTAAAGACACAATAAGAAACCGGTAAACCAACAAATGTTTGACAAGATAAAAATTTCATTGTTTTCAAAGCTACCTGTTACTTTTTACCATTTAATTACAATAAAATTGTACTTTCTTATTTTCTCTTAGCTGTAAATTTGATTGTATTTTTTCGCACATTTTAATAATGCATTTGAATAAATTCCTTATTAATAGTACTAATAAATGGTACCACGGTACCAATATGGTTTCATTTGAAAAAATTGTGTTTCGTCCCAAAAGCCATTTTGATGAACTTTATTTGCTCATAAATCACGTAATTTAGTATTTTCGGCAGGATTTCAATTTTTCTAGCATTACATGGGTCAATTGAAATAAATCGGAACAGTCGTCTCATGACGCACTTAAATGGAAAATTAAAATTAAATTAAAACAAATACTGACATTTGAAATGTCACTTATGTGGTATCATTAGATTCAGAAAATTATACAGATTTCAAAAAATGTAATAACATACAGGGTGTTTCATTTGAAAATCAAAGGTTAGTGTCACTTTCGGTGAAACCGAAGGTGGAAAAAAAATCATTTATATGTTAAAAAGTGACGTTTATTAAGTATACAATATGTTCTAAATTTCAATCGTTTATCTTCAAAACTAAAGGAAAAAAGGGTGTGTACCATAATCCTGTTACACGTTTTTTAAATACAAGATGACCATTGAAGTTCCGTTTTATGTAGTGGAACCGAAACGTACATTTCTACGACAGGTCAAATTTTAATAATATCACTACGGAAGGAACCAAAAAAGTACAATTTGCAATTCGTATAATTAGTAATAATTTATTTTTCAAAAATTATACATTTTTATCTATAATTTCAACAATTCATTAGTCGTTGACACCTTACGATAAATATATAAAACAGGAATGTACGGAATGTTTTTTATAAGAAGTTAAAGTATCTTGCCTCACCAGGCTAGCATAACTTTAAAAAGTATACAGAAGAGACAAAAACCAGAAAAGTTTTAAAGAATTTCAAGGGCAAAAAATAATCTTCTTTTCTGCATACCAATACGTTAGATCATCAATAAAATTGTTGCATATTAGGGCAGGTTATAATAAAGGTTAAGATGCGTGGGAGACAAAACAATAGATCTGACGTCAATGTAGTGCCAGGAGAGTAGCTGACTTTAGAGGTCGACTTAATGCATTTGGCCCTTTGCCTACATGCTAGGCCGACCCTAAAAAACCACTCCCTTTCCGTTTTATTGCGGCTGGATTGTTAACGAATTCAGTTAGCCTTGTATACTTCGCTTCTTACTCGATCTAACTTTACTGTCTATTAAGGACAATCAAACGAGAGACAGAGATGAAAGCAGCTCAACTAAGGGAGCCGGCGTCCTCGTACTGACATCGTTTTTTTAATGCGCAATTGATACTATGATTTTTTGAGTCCTATTATTTATAGAAAGTATTATAAATACTTCGCTGTTTTTTAAAGTGATCACCAGTATATCTGCACCCTGTTGAATTTTATTGATGTAAAAAATTAAAATTAATTGTTTAGCTGTTTGATACTATCACTGAAGCAGTTTCCACAAACACAAAAACACTCGATATTATACTCGACGAACGTTTCGCCAACCAAGTTAGCATCATCGGGAGACGATTAAAACGCTTTAGGGGTCACACTCGAATTTTTTATCAAAAATTGAAGTGCAATCGATGCTTTATCAAATCTACTAAATAATCTATAAAATGTCTTGTTTTACATTTCATTTATGTTGGAAAGGTTAAAAAATTAATTTCTTGAAGTGGGTTGGTTATGAAGATAACAATGACGTAGATTTCCACAGAACACCGAAACACCATATACTGCACTCGACGCACGTTTCACCAACCAAGTTGGCTTCATCTGGAGATGATTAAAACCAACCTTATGCTAACAAATTTAACAATGTGTTATATGTATACCAAAACTATTGCTACGGTTCAGTGAACAGTGACTCACTAACCAACAGAGCGGACTATATGGGATTGGCCTCTGTCACTATTCATATTATTTTTACATTTCGTAATTTCCAAGCTTTCAAATGCATCCACCTGACTAGTATTTGTTATATTCCTAATTAATCTTAAGTTGTTACTATCTATTTTATGATTTCTCTTAAATGCATGTTGGGCAACACTAGACATCTGTTCTACCAAATATGAGATGAGCCATATGATCCTTGAATCTAGTTTGAATTGATCGTCTAGTTTGCCCAACATTTGATTACATTCCTTACAGGACTGATACCTACATCTTTAAAAATCTTACCAATACGGGTTAATCGATGATCGTATGGAATTGATACTTTGGGATTTTCTCTTTCATTTTGAAAGGTCGAGTAATTTCGAAGTGTCTCTTTAAATTTATGTTTCCTAATTATCCATTACTCACAGCTATATCCTTATTCAATGCCTTTTCCTTTTCAAACCTCTCATTATTGAGGAAGAAGCTTAATAGGCGATGAACTAGAAAATTAAAACTAGTCATTTTGTACTGAGCACAATGGTGAGAGTCATTAAGGATATATCTTAGAGTACTGGTATCTTTTCTGTGTATGTCAAATTCTAACTTATATTATTTTCACTATTTCTAATTATTAATACATCTAAAAATTGTCCAGACTTTTTAATTCTATATGTAAACTTAATTTACGCGAAACGACTGTTTAATTTAAAAATAAAGTTGCAATATCAGTAACTTTTGTATCAGACACTGCAAAAATAGCTTCCATATACCTAAGCCAAACCCTAGGGAAATACTCGAATTCTTCTTTTGCTTTTGTTTCGAATCTGTTCGTAAAGAGACTAGCAATGAATGGTGACAAAAGTTACCCATTGCTGTTCCTTCATGTTGTTCGAGAAAATTATTGAATCGTAAGCAATTTTGTTTCATGCAAAATGTAGTGAGTTGAAGATATTCTTTTACTACATCTTGACTGAGGTTGTTTGATTCGAGTCGATCCTTAAGGTAGTCTAAGGTCTGTGGCATCGGAACACTTGAAAACAATGAACAAACTTCAAAGGATATCTAAAATTTCACATTCTTGCAACTGGACATTTTTCACCTTATTAATAAAATCAATGGATTATGAGAAACTTTGTAGAAATCCATTACCAAAAATAGTTACTGAAATAAGAAATGTACTTAAATCCTACAACAGCCTTATTACTCCAACTTTATATAGGATGTTACATGTATCTAACCCAAGTGTACCAAGATTGTATTGCTTACCCAAGGTGCATAAACCAGGAAAATCGGTGGGTCCTGTTGTTTCAGCAATTGTATCACCGACTTACCACCTATGGTTAAAAGAGGAGTTCGAAAGTTTACCCACTGCACCACCTAGCTTCTCTGTGATTAATTATGTGTATGGAAATTAGACTGAAAAATAGGGATAGAAGCGAAAACTAATAATATTTTGAAATTTTATCATTTACCGACATGTTCAGAATATAGATGTCAAAATCTGCTACGATACAACAAGAAACGTCGTATCCTGGTATGATTTGTCCCTTTCTTGTCGATTTATACCACGAGCTAGCATATTGGTGCACTTTACAATGGTCGGAACTGGCTATACGCATCCCGGGGCCTCTTAGCAGAGGTTAAAGGTAGGAGTAGCTTATACATCTCTGCCTGACCAACTTAACATGCTTGTACAAATTTGTAATTCTGTACAAAAATAAAGACATTATTATTATAAAAACTGAAAACAAAAAAGTTCCCACCCTAAAGGGCGAGCTTCACTCCTACCCTTTCAAAAAAGGTGCATTTTTCCGATTTTCCGATTTTTTTAGCAAAATGATGACCTATATAAAAAAAAAGTGTGGAAAGAGAAAATGTTGCCCATCATTTACTATAAAAAATGCCTTTATTATATTTTCGATAAATCTAATAGATTTTGAGTTAGAGGCTGCTGAAGTACAGCGATCTTTCATCTCGTTTTCGAGAAAATCTATGAATTTTAGTTGTGAGCAGATACGTTCCCCCAATTCAGCAGCCTCTAACTTGATATCTATTAGATCTATCAATAATATAATAAGAATCTTTTTTATAGAAAATTATTCCTGGAGTGGGTTGGAACCTTTGATGTGAAGATAACACTGACGTAGTTTTCCACGAAACATCAAAACACTATATACTGCACTCGACGCGCGTTTCGCCAACCAAGTTGGCATCATCTGGAGAATAATTAAAACTAAACTTATGCTAACAATCTACCCTATTTATATCTAATCTATTGTCACGGCTCACCGAACCGCCACGGTTCGACTCTTTAAACTCTCATTTCCTAATTATTTTATCAATTAAACTTACAGAATATCCATTACTCGCAGCTGTATCCTTAATCAATGCCTTTTCTTTTTCAAACCTCTCCTTACTGAGGGGGAAGCTTAATAGACGATGGACTAGAAAATTAAAACTCGCCATTTTGAGTTGAGCACACTGGTGAGAGTCCTTAGGGATATATCTTAGATACTCCTTAGGGATATATCTTAGTACTGGTATCTTTTCTGTAAATGTCAAATTCTAACTTATTTTCACTATTTCTAATTACTAATACATCTAAAAATGGTAGCTGTCAAGAGTTTTCAGTTTCATATATGAATTTAACTGGCGCGAAACGACTGTTTAATTTAGATACAAAGTTATCAATATCAGCGACTTTTATATCGAACACTGTAAAAATATCATCCACATACCTAAGCTAAACCCTGGGGAAATACTCGAATTCTTCTTTTGCTTCCGTCTCGAATCTGTTCATGAAGAGTCTGGCAATGAATGGTGACAAAGAGTTACCCATTGCTGTTCCTTCATGTTGTTCGAAGAAATTATCATTGAATCGGAAACAATTTTATTTTATGCAAAGTTTAATGAGTTTAAGATATTCTTCTACTACATCTTGACTGAGGTTGTTTAATTCAAGTAGATCCTTAAGGTAGTTCAAGGTCAAGATCGGAACAATGAACAAACGTCAAAGGAGATCAAAATTTCACCTTCTTCCAACTGAATATTTTTCACCTTATTAATGAAATCGTTGGAATTAATCACAGAGAAACTAGGTGGTGCACTAGGTAAATTTTCAAACTCTTCTGTTAACCATTTTGATAGGTGGTTAGTCGGCGATCCGATTGCTGAAACAATAGGACGTACCGACTTTCCTGGTTTATGTATCTTAGGCAAGCAGTACAATCTAGGCACTGATAGCTGCGAGTAATGGATATTCTGTAAGTTTAATTGATAAAATAATTAGGAAACGAAAGTTTAAAGAGTCGCTCGAAATTCCTCGACCTTTCAAAATGAAAGCGAAAATCCGAAATTTGTATCGATTCCATTCGATCTTCGATTCACCCGTAGTATTGGTAAGATTTTTAAAGATGTAGGTATGACAGTGGTTCATTTATCGGGAAACAAACTATAACAACTTTTAGGCAATCCAAAAGACAAAATTGAAACAAACGAAAAGTCGGGGATTTACGAAATTAGCTGTAAGGACTGTAATCAAAAATATGTTGGACAGACTAGACGATCAATTCAAACTAGATTCAATGAGCATATGGCCCATCTCAAATATGGTAGAATAGATGTCTAGTATAGCCCAACATGTGTTTGATAACAACCATAAAATAAATATTAGCAATTTAAGATTAATTAGGAATGTAACAAATACTAGACAGCTAGATGTATTTGAAAGCTTGTAAATAATAAAGTGTAAAAATAGTATGAATAGTGACAGAGGGCCTATCCTAAATAGCCCGCTTTATTGGTTAGTGGGTCGCGGTTCACCGAACCGTGGCGGTTCGAGAAGCCGTGACAATAGTTTAGATATAAATAGGGTAGACTGTTAGCATAAGTTTAGTTTTAATTATCTCCAGATGATGCCAACTTGGTTGGCTAAAACGCGCGTCGAGTGCAGTATATAGTGTTTTGGTGTTTCGTGGAAAACTACGTCAGTGTTGTAGAAAACTATGTACGACATTTTTCTCTCTCTACACTTTTTTTCGTATAGGACACTGTTTTGCAATAAATTTCAAAAAACTGCAAAAACGCGCCTTCTTTGAAGGGGTAGG